>JBBPUL010000095.1:0-39997 GCA_038094675.1 Spongispora temasekensis
CTACAGGAACTGATCTTGACTGAACCCACTTACCCATTGCAATATGGTACACTTCTGAGTTGTCCATGCATGAATAATAACAATTGAGTGTCTTGGCAAGCAAGATGACAAATCAGATGGCTGGGAGACACTTTTGGTTATGTGAGTATGTTGTGAGGACCTTGTTGATATGGTCCATTTCTGGAATGACCATTGCAAGATTGGGTATTGACCTAGTAAAGAAATGTGTTGCATCCTTGAGTGCCTGGTAGACATGTCAGTGAGTCATGGTGCACTTATTTCCACAACATAGACACTACATACCTTCAAGATGTCATGAAGCTATTCAATGACCTTCCACTTCTCATCACTCAGCTGGAATCTCTGCAAGCCATACTCCCAGTGTTGCATTATTTGGTTTATCACCACTTGATGGTTTAGTGAGTATTTGAGCATGTTGCAACATTCCTCACCATGTTGGTAATATTCATCTAGAGTCTGTTCAAGGTCTTATGCCAGGCAGGAAGGATAACAGTGGTTGACTGGATCATTTTGAAGGAGAGTTTATAAAGCTGAGGAGATGCTGGCAGTCAGGGCATGTAGTACATCTCTGTTTATTCTGCTCACCTTTATCAGCATTAATATTATAGGCCATATTGATCTTTGGATCATCAACTGTTCAGCCACTATCAACATATCCATTTTCTCTGCCAATACCTCATCATCATCATTATTACCATCACCTTCATTGTCAGGTTCATTAAAACTGTTTGCTTCACACTGTAGCTCTGCAAGCTCATGATCCTTCTCAAGTTTCTCTTTTTTGAGTCAAACTGTGATGTCAATGTCTTCACAATCAAGTTGATGACATGAAGAAAGCAGCACATCTGACTTGCTATACTCATGAACTCAGGTACACTCTCAGCTAACCTCTCTATCATTGCATCATTATTTGATGCATTATCACATGTCACTGCCAGAATCTACAAGATTGTCTCTAAATCAAAACAAAGTAAGTAACATTATGCACAAGCATACCTTATCTGCTATCCCAAACTCCCCCAGCATTGTCAAGAAACCCATGGCTAGTTTATGCCTGCTATATGACTGGAATGAGTCCAGGATCTTTTTATTAAAGTTATTATTTACAAGCAGTGGATTACTAACCTTTGCTACTTCAATGATATCTAATGGTAATAATAGCAGTTTGCTTTTGTGCTTCAAATAAACACAAAAGGCAATGAATGCCCAATGATTTGGGGATATACAAGCATCTGTTGTGAAGTTCAGTAGCATATTCTCTCAGTTCATTTAGTATCATATAGCTAACCTGCAACATCTTAGCAACTCGATTACATGTCCACATGAAAACAAGACAGTAGCTGCCAAAGATAAGTAGTGTTTAGAATAACCAGTTTTCATCAAACACTTGAAACCTCTGTCTTCAACAACAGAAAATGGGTGCAGACTCTCAGCTACCTAGCAGACCATCTCAGCCCTACATAACATGACTATGTTAGTCAACTTAAAGGTATTTACAACAAATATAACCAAGTACTCACTTGATTTCTTATTGAGTGTGTTGCTGATGTGAGTATATAAGTTTTCCTTTACCCTTTTGCTCAAATGCCATTATAATTGATTCATTCTGTAGGATATTTGAAACTATTTCTGTTTGTACCTCATCAGCATCCTTAATGTCAGTGGCCACTTCTAGTACCTGTTTACCCCAGCAACATTTAACATGCTTCTGCATATTGCTCATTGACCATGCATCACCAGTGTCAAGGTAGTGACAGACAGTTGTTTTACAGCCATGTGCACAACATTTGAATTCATGTGCACTCTAGCCTTCAATATTAATAATGCATAGCCTCAGCTCAAAAAAGGCATAGATTTGTGAGTTTCAATCTCTCATTTGATGAGCTGTGAGATGGGCATAAGCTGATATAAATCAACTATAATTATAGCTTACTCAATTGATCTTCAAGGTTCATAGGTTTAGAATCAGGCTGTGAGGACAGAGATCTGAAAGAACTAGGAAAATACAGGGAAGGTTTGTTCTTGTCAGAAGCATCTTCTACTGTTGCTTGATGGTGCACCATGCAGGCCTTTTTCTGAACAGGTTCCAAATCCAATGGCAATCTTTCGAGTCACTTTCAGCTAGTTCAGTATTATGGTTGCCATATAACTTGTGTTTCTGTTTGGAAGCTTATTAAGTCTGCTGAGCTTCAAGTGTCAGTCTGGCCTTGCTGGTCAACTTTGTTGCACATTTTGTCATGGCAGTTGAGAGTTGAAAAACAACAGGCACACATACAGAGATTTGTCATGTCTGTCAGTGGCAGATACTTTGATTCTCCATTAACAGATTTCAATGTAGCTACTAATAGCTGTAGTGCTATGTATCTACTAGTTCAAATTATGCTCACAGGTGTATGAGGGTACCTTTGTGGGTATGTGAATCCATATGGGCTGATCCATACCCATACCCATATGGTACCCATATCTGTGACCTGTGACCTATGTGGATACACCAGACCCATGCAAAACCCTAATATGTTCTAGCATTCCAGAGTGTTCCAGACCTTATGACATAGATACTGTTGAATGATGGACTACTTACTGTATATATTTACAGTGGCTTACAAAAGTATCCCAATATTGGACAGTTTTGCAATGATTTTGAGTTGGTGACAGAACTGCAACAATAAGGACAAACACTTGCAGGGTTGTCAATAGCCCTAAACTTGTCTAACCTAATACAGTAATGGTTATGTGACTAGATTTCCATGGTACCAAGATATATATCAATTTTAATATAATAGCTTATTGGGACACTTTTGTAAGCAGTATGTATGATCTAGAGTTTTAGTATTTAGTATGTCCACCCTTTGCTTTTATAACTGCCTCCAGTCTTCTAGGCATGCATTCTATCAATCTATGACACTCCTCAACCTCTATCTTTCTCCATTCCACTGCAACTCTTTCTCAGAGCTCTAAAACTCCTTTGAAATGGTTTTTATAGACATTGAGCTTCTTTTTGAGATTTTGCCAGAGATGCTCAATAGGGTTGAGGTCTGGAGGTTGTGCTGGCCAGTCAAGAACCTTGAAGTCTTGGAGTTAAATAATGCTCTCCTTAAGAACTCCATAGTTTTCCATGCTAGAAAGCAAACAATATTCCAGAATGGAAACATATTGCTCAGCATTCATCCTACTCTCCACCTCTGCAAGAATCCCTACTCCATTCCAACCCATACACCCCTAAATCATTAAGGAACCACCTTCAAACTTGACTGTTCCCTGTATCTCCTTCTCTTGCAATGGTTGTCCTGCTACTTTCCATGTATACTGCCTTCCATCTGACACAATCCTATTGACTCTGGTCTTATCTGACCAAATAACCCTTGACCAATCATCTATAGTCTAGTTTTGATGCTTAAAAGCAAAGTTTAGCCTTTGACTCCTATGCCTAGCAGATAAAAGTGGCTTCTTCTTTTTGACTACAGCCTTTAAAGATGAAGACTTTAGCATCCTGTAAATTGTTTGACAAGAGACAGGCGAGGATAATGCTGAGTTGATGAGATAGGTGGCTTGAACAGCATTGTCAGCTTTTCCAGAGGTAATACTAGACACAATTCATCTCTTGACAACAGAAGAAAGCTTAGAAGGGCATCCAAGCTTAGTGTTTCTTATCTGGATATATCTCTTTGATAACCCTAGCTATAGTAGACTTTCCTAGACCAGTCTTGGAAGAGATTTGGCAAGCAGAGAGGCCAGAATTAGAGAGAAGAAGGATATTGGCTCTAATAGAGGTAGAAATTGATTTTATGGTGAAGTGTAGTTGACTGAAGTGGAATATCTACAATTTATATTGCTTAGAATTATATTATTTATGTAAGAACATAGGTCTGAAGTATTAAGTCCATTAGAAGATGTCAGATTGTTATATTATGTATTAAATAATGAGTGACAATATTAGAGTCACAAAAATGACTCAATTAGCTATTATATTAAAATTGATATATCTTGGTACCATGGAAACCTAGTCACATGACCATTACTGCATTAGGTTAGACAAGGTTAGGGCTATTGACGACCCTGCAAGTGTTTGTCCTTATTTGTTGTAGTTTTCTCACCAACTCAAAATCATTGCAAAACTATCCAACATTGGGACACATTTATTAGCCACTATATCATAGTATACCATACTATATAGAGCAATAGTTCACACATCTATAAATTACTTAAGGCTTTCTGGCTGGACTGGATTCAATAGGAGTTTGAATACCTTTATACTCAAACCACTATGTTCTACAGCCTCAAAGATGAGTAAGTGGATTGAGAGGTTCTAGTTTTTGAACAGATATATGATGTTTTTATATTATGAATTATATATAAGTAGGATGATGCATGTAAATATGTACTTCCTTAGTCTTGATATTATCAAGCATTCCCTCTCTTTGAGTATATAAGCATGAAAAGCCTGACTCTAACAAAATATTGAAACTATCCTTTGTCACTGATCTCTTCAATCCTGGAGGCTGGATGCCCCTTCCATTACATCACAACCTTTCACATCCCCATCAACATTAACAACTTTGCCTGTTGCATCACATTTCATATCAAACATGTTCATGTTTTCATACTTCTCATCTTAGTTTCCTTTTCTAATTACCATCAGAGAGAGAATGGTCACCAAGAGACCAAATCCCACCCCTCATGAAGGTGTCAGGTGTGCAAGATGGAGTTTAGGGATGTGATGATTGAGTATATAAATTTAGATGATTTGAAGATGACCATGAACAAAGTAGTAGAAGATCAAAAGATATTTCCAAAAGGAGAATAGATACTAGTTTATCTATATCTACTAAACAGTCTGTCATTTTAACAAATAAATTTTTGAAAAATGAAACTATTGGTGAGATCTTTGAGATACAATTATGTTAAATGATGAACTACCTATATATCATAGTATACCATATAGAGTAATAGTTCACATGCCTGTAGATTACTTAAGGCTTTTCAGCAGTGCTAGATTCAATAGGAGTTTGAATATCCTTTGTACTTGAACCACAACATTCTATAAGCCTAAATGTGTATGAGTAGGATGAGGATTTTTTTTAGTTCTTGAACAGGTTATGAGCCTTAATGAATGGTTATATGGAAATACCACCATCCCCATCACCTCTAACCTTGCCTAACCTGGCCCAGGTCAGGCAAGCAGAATGTTATGGTTACCTGTGAGCAGAAACACCCTGGCACTTCAATGATACAGTGACACCCATGGAGTAAAAGACCATCCATAGCCTTTTAGTATGAGAAGACTATGTCTTCCTGGTCCAAGTGTTTAGTAATATAGTACCTCCACTCCTTTTTCTTTACTAGATCAGTTCAAATGCTGACATCCATCCCACAAATCATTTACCATGTCCTCCACTCTCAAAGATATTTTCAAGCTTAGTAACTCCAACTATCACAACTAGATCTGAGAGATGGGCACCTTCCTCTGCTTGTGAGGCCTCTAGACCAAGGTCCATCACCCTTAACCCAGCTGGAAGAAAACTGTCACTACTACATCTAGTAGTGGCACTGTCAAGGTCACCAAATCTTGCAGTAAGCTCTTTGACAAGCAAAAGAAGTAGCAGGATAACTGGAATGACTATAATAACCAAGTGCTATGCTATATCCAGCTCTGTCTTAAGCCACAGATTGCTTCACACTTCTAGGAATATACCACTGCTCTCACCCTTCTCAAAGCTCTTAAAAAGCAATATAACATTCACTTTATCATCTCTATCGTCACTGAGTTCAAGATTATGCTTAGGCTTCTGCTTCTAGAGAACAACCACCCAGTAAGCTCCTTTGCCAAGCTTAATGTGCATTTCAATGTGCTCAAGGAATATAGGCATGAGGTCTCTGAGGAGATCCAGCTGATGCTGGTCCTCTTCAAACTACCCAAGCATATAGACTTTACTGCCCAACTCCTCAACTCAAAGAACTTGATGAAAGATGATACAGATGCAATAATGACCTTGAAAAATGTCAAGCAGATGCCTGTCACTGCCTGACAGCAGTACATGTCATGCCAGAAGCTATTAAAAGGCATCAATGGCTATGGGCAATAGGCCAACAAGATATCTATAGTTAAACACAAAGGTTAGGAGCTGAGGTTCACTGACTGACAGGAGATCTTGGGAGATAGATAGATCAGTGGCTAGCAAAAGAAAAAGCACCACCAGGGCAAGCACTTAGATAAGGCATAGAAGAAGCAGAAAAAAAGGTGCAAGAGTAATGCAAAAGCCAATGCCAATAATGCTGAGACTACTTCCTTTGTATTTAGCAACTTTTCATGTGACTCCATCTCCATCTCCCCTGCTGGCCTACCTATATACTTCATGACCATTAACTTTTACTGCCACACCAACACTCCTAGTGCCACCCAGTATGGCTTTCTGGCCTTCTCTCACACTTTGGCCACCATTGACATTTTCCAGTCCATGGAGATCACTCTGATGATCCAGACCATCAAGGTCCTGGATTTCATCATTCAACATCAGTTTGATTGGTCAAATAACCAACTGTCCTCCTCCCATTCTTCTCTCCTTGACTGCCTTGAGAAAACCAAGAGGCTTGTACTAGCATAATCCACCAGCCTCATGAAGCTTGACAATTAAGACACCATTATCATTGAAGATGAGGGGCTCAGGACTGACAAGTATCTCTTGTGCTACTTTGATCTTGAAGAAGCTGCAGATAAGTGATATATGTTAGATTTTCTCTGGTCTTCCTATGCTAATGCAATTTTGCACACAAAACCTAATTATTCACAGAATGTATTATATTGTAGTGCTGCATTTGTGTCAGATGTACTATGGATAGTGCTACTACTTTCTTAAAATCCATATATAATAACTGTGGAAATACAAACACCAAAGAGAAAGGTAAAGCAAAAGAACATTACTCACATTATCCTGAAAAGGACATGTGGTTACTTGATTCTGGTGCATCATCACATTTTACCAACAATAAAACCAAATTTGTTGAGTATCAGAAGTTCTCTCAGCCAATATATTTCTAAACTGCATCTGGCAAGTCTTCTATTTTAGGATTAGAAACAGTTATCATTGACTTCCAAGAGACACCTGTGCAGTTATTGCCAGTGATCTACACGCCTCAGTATAGTATAAAGCTCATTTCAATAGAAATATTATTGAAAGACAATTGTTTAATGCTCAAAACAGCTCCCAACTTGATTGAGTTTTATGATAAGTACAGCAAGAAGATTGTTCTTTCCTTTCACTCACATGATACTGACACCATGTACTGGATTCATGCTCCAGCCATACATTCCACTGCATTGAACATCACAATGTCATCAGTGGATTATGAGATAAATGCACAGAAGACTTGAACACCCATTCTGTGACATGCTTAGAGCTGCTTGCAAACACATGAAGGATTTTCCTGAGATTGAAATACCATCTCAGAATTCTATTTGCCCTGGATGTGAGCTTGGTAAACAACACAACCATCTATTCCCTCAATCAGAAGTGCAGCCATTGAAGGCATGCCATTGGTGTATGATTGTATATGTATACAGCATGTTGTACTACAAATTACCAAAGGTTTGAGGGAAGGCAAGTATGTAACTGCATTGCCTGTGCCTTATCCATAAGGGTATATATTAGGCATTCCACACACCCATTCTGTTGGTGTACATAAGGGGTGGATTGGTGTATATTCCATTATCTTGCATATACTCTGTGAAAGCTTTCCAGGTGTATTCTTCACCAGCATCACTTTTCCATTCTTTGATCTGTGCATTATACTGAGTTTGCTCAAAGGATATTGTTTGATGACCCAAAGGGTCTGGTTCTTAGACCAGATTGGGGTGACCCATGTAGAAGAGGTATAGTCATCATAGAAGACTATGATGTATTTGTACTTGTGGTATGATTCAACCTCAAATGACATTAGGTTGGAGTGTATCAACTCAAAAGGAGCTTTTACATGTGCTTCTGAGTGAGAAAAAGGGCAGTTGGATTGTTTACTAAGCTCACAACCTGGACAGATAGGGTTCTAACTTCTGAAAGATCTTTAATATGCTTCCAAGCAGCTTTGAGCACATCTCAGAAAGGATGACCAAGTCATCTGTGCATTATCTCATAGTCCACAGTGGCCATCATTATGTTACAAGCATGAGGATATATGGCTGGAGCACAAATCTAGTACATGATGTCTATATCATGTGAGTGAAAAGATAAGACTATTTGTCTGCTGCACTTGTTAAAGATCTCAATTAGATTGGGTGATGTCTTCAGATGGGGTTTCTGAAGGTGGAATCAATCCAGAGACAGTTGTACTGGATTAGCAAGGAGGAAGTTAAAGAAGAGGTAGAGGATGTGGGCAGTTTCCATGCTTTTGCATGCACTTCTTTCCAGTGCTGATTTCCTTCTTTGGAAGCAGTTCAAGGGATGCTAGTGGTGACTGAGATGGTGTTGATGATGGAAGGCATAGTTTTGAGTCTTTGGGATGGACATCAGCATGGGTACTAATTCAAAGAGAAAATAGAGCAGGTAAACTGCATCACTGAATGCCCAGAGCCCTTTAGACTGGAGGGACATAGTCTCCCCTTGTCAAAAGACAATGGAGGTGTTGTTACTCCTTGAGAATTACCACACCAGAGAAGTGCTAATTTTGTACATTAGCAATCTATGGTCCTTTATTCCTTGAGCATTACCACATCAAAAGGAGTGTCAGGATGCTTCTGCACATCTGATGACCTTTAGTCTGTTACTCCTTGAGAATTGCTGCATCAAGTAAGTGCCAGGGTATTTTCACTCACTAGAGATCTGTAATGTTCTGTGCACCTGAATGGGATCAGATGCAGTGAGTTTTAATAATGAGGGCAGTGGCATTTTCACACAACTGTTCATTAGGGCTTATAACCTGTTTGAGAGCTGGAAAGCCCCTAATCAGTATACTCACCTTTGGTATTATTCAGAGAGAAAATATTCAAACTCCTATATAAAACCCAGCAGAGGGATTTTATATATGTACAAGCAATATGAAATGTTATGACATATATTACTATTCCATACATAGTTCCAGATATTTCAGTGCTTCTGAGTACTCTTTTGAGCTTTTCAAGATTCTAGAAGGGTTTGAGATGCTCTAGAAGTGTTGTAAACACTCCAAAAATATTATATTTAAACTTTTTGTCTTTGTATAAGCATTTTGGTAATATGCACATGCTTACATAAGATGACATCATAAGGCTATCCATTATATGACATGATGTCATTTCTTATCTCCTTATCTGTGATATCATCATCTGGACTGCCTCATATTAGACACATATAGCTTAGTCATGCCTTATATATTTAATTTAGTAGAACATATATGTATATAACAGCCAAGAGTCAAGCTGAGCCCCAGCTTCAATCTTTTGTGTCTTTAACCAAAGTTCTTAGCCCCTACTTCAGTTTTCCTTTCATGTGTAGTCAAGGCTGAGGGTTATGTTCAATCAGCATTAGCTTTGGTCACTTTATTAGGTCAAAGCTGCCCTTTACCTCCTCCTCAATTTATTGTGCATGTGGTATCTGCAGCAAAGCTCATCATTGTTCCTCATGTTAGAAAGCTGATCCACAGGCATAAAGTGGTTATTGCTCTATTGGGAGTATGGTTGCACCATGATAGCTTGGAGACAATAACTCCAATACAAAACTGTTTGAGCCATGCACATTAGGCACAATAGTTGATTTACATTGCTAGGGCTAAGACCTCATTTAAGAGGACACAACAAGTCACCAACAAATAATAATCAATCTCTTAGCACATAGTGGGTCAGTGCAGCAGTACTACCCATGTTATGACAGGCATGGGTAGCATCAGCTGTAGACTCAATGCAGAACCTAAAGCTACAGGATGAAGACAAGGGGCATAGGTCCCAAGTGCAATGCAAGGTGACTGGTCACTACTCTGCCTAGGCAAGTATGTAGTAACATCAAAGACAAGAGTGGAGTATTCTCAAGTGAAGCTGCTGTAAGGCCAAGAGGGTTCCTAGGGAGAGCAGAGGGGGAGTGAGAGAGTCAAAGATATAATAGATTGCTATCTCGAGTAGACTCAAGCTAAAGATACATGGCTTGTGCTACTCCCTATTTATAAGTATGAGTCCTGTGCATAGACCAAGCAGTGCTTGTAGTACAATAAGAGAGGAAACCAAAAGAGAAAACTGGAGATAAGGGAGAATGAGTCATGTACAGTGTGAAACAAGTCATAAGGCTGTGTATGATAGAAGTACATGAAATATCACAGAATGCATGAGTCAGAGATAAGAGATAAGAGGAGTGCACAGCCATAACACTGACTAATTGAAGGGCTGTGCATATTTAAGTAATACAAGATGATGACAAATGAAGATAAAAGGGAAAAAGAGGGGTAAATTATAACAACCCATGCAAAGTAGTAGAATTACAATTTCTTCTGTGAGATTTGTAGTCTTGGCATACTAAAATATCAGCTGTAGCCAGGCAGTACTCCAGTTCCTCCCTCTCTTTGACTCTCTGGTCCCAAGCCAGTATACAAGACTTGTCCTTGTGAGACAAAACCCCATAGTGCTCTCTTTGTGGTAGTGGCAAGTGATATTTTCCTTTTTTTTAGTTGTATATGTACGATTGGCCACCAGTACCTCATCATTTGAAAGATAGCCCCAAAACTCAAGTGGGTCTAGACAGGCAACACTAGCTTCCAACTTAAAGCAGCTAATGTTCCTCCCTTTTTACTTGAGCTGTTTTTTGAAGCTCAAAGAGCCACTCCCCCTTCCTCCAACCTCTACACAGCCTCCATTTCTTTTTCTATCCCCTCTCCTCCACCAATAGAACAAAATGTCATTGAACACCAAAATTAATGACCTGACTGACCAGTTCACTTTGCTCTGGCTTGAATTCGACCAGAAAACAAAATTGATGCTAGGAGATGCTGGTACATGGGATGGCAATAAGGTAACCTTCCGTTTATGGTGGATCAAAATAAAACTGTACCTGAAGGTCAAGGACTATAACCAGAGGGAAGCAGCCTATGCCATATAATAGGCAACATCACCCAAATCATAGTACAGATGCTGAAAACCTTTATGAAGATTGAAGACATTGATAAGTGGCCAACAGTAGCTGATCTCAAAATGGCTATTAAAAAATATTTTGTGATAGACTCCTTACAGCATGAGTTATATAAAAAACTGCTAACTTAAAACAAGAAAGTGACTTCCACACATTTATTAGATATTTCACCAGTCTCTATGTAGATGCCAAGTGTGGAGCAGATAAGGTGGTTAGGTTAGGTTAGGTTAGCCAAAAAACTAGCAGCAGATAATATCAATGAGTACATTACAGCTTATGTATACTGCTATAAATAAAAAAATATGAAAACATCACCCTTACTTGCCCAATGACAGGTCTCATGATTGGTCCTCTGACTCCCTCACCCCCCAGTTGCCCCTCATTTCATGCCTACCAGCACTCAACCTGGTGCTGGCATGCCCATGAATGTTGATAGAAAAACATTCCAAAATTCAAGGACACCAGACACCTGCATATGTTTTGGTTGTCAACAAAAAGGACATATATGTGCAATGTGTACAACAAATCCCTCTTGCCACCTCTGAAATCAAGCATTGTATGAGGCTCACACACTATCATTGGCACAGCCCCAAGGTCTAATGCAGACCTTGCCCCCCCAAAGTGCATTTACTCCTATGCTGCCCCAAGCAGTGGCATGACCATTTTCACATCATCAAGCTTGAATGATGAAAGAAGCTGAGGCCTATCGGCACAATAAGATCACTGTTGAAAATAAGGCCAAAGTGGATTTTTGATGCCAACTGCTGATATGAGGGTGTTAGCAGTCTCAGACAATGTTTCTCTTAGTATGTATATGTGTATGTATCTGTTTCTTCTCACAAAAATTTAGATAAGCTAAAAAATAGTATTTCAAACTATATGCCTGTTTCAGATTTTTTTGATATATATCATGATGTAGTTGAGGAAGATGACTAGAAAGAAGTAGAACCAGTCATCAATAATCTATCTTTGTCTTCATCATATAATTATCCTGTGTTTAACATGTGCAAACTGGCAAAGATGAGAACTATCAGCCTAAATCATTCTGAGTGCATAAACTATTGTCTCGATGTGGTAGCCTATCAGATGACTATTCTGTTGTGAATTCTCAATTGAGCTCAGCTCCAGAAGAAAAACATTAGATACTTAATTTTGCAGAAATATCATATATATATATATATATAAAATCCCTCAACATATGTATTCAGATCATGCCATATAAGATATGGCATCTATACACCAATGCTCTAGAAGTGGAGTTGAAACTACAAAGGCAAGATTGATCTTTGGTCTGGGTATCCATGTTAGTTGATAGCAGTGCCACTCATTGTTTTATTGATCAATGATTCATCACAGCAAATGCTATCATGTGCAAGTAACTTGATAGACTAATTGAAGTCCATAATGCTGATGGTTCTGCTAATGTTGGCAAAGGTATCAGCCATTATTGTGAGATTATAACACACATGGTAGATGGCAATAATATAGCACATTTGTTCCCTTTGATGCTCTATGTTTCTAATCTAGCCACCAATGCAGTCTTCTTAGGTTACAAGATTTTGTCACAGCATAACTCTTCCATAGATTAGAAAAAGCATTCTTTAGCCTTTGATAGGTGTAGTGACATTTGTAATCAGTTGGTGACTAATTTATCTGTACACATTTTGTCCTTGACAGAACAAGAATGTTTAAAGAAGGAGCTCCTGGCTGAGTTACATAATTATTTGGACATTTTCTCAGAGCAGGAATCCACATGGATGCCTGTATGTAAGACTTGCTATTGATTTGCAACCTGACTCTATCCCCAAAAAAGGTAAAGTAATCCCAATGTCTCAGATGGAGTTATCAGAAATTCACACCTTCCTCAATGCTGAGCTGGAGAAAGGTTATATTCATCCTTCAAATTGCCTTAAATGGTGCCAGTCTTCTTTATATGTAAAAAAGACAGAAAAAAGCAACTTGTGATGGACTATCAATATTTAAATAAGGGTACTGTAACCAATGCATACCCACTTCCTCACATAGATCAACTGGTTGATAGGCTTCATGGTGCCAACATGTTCACCATGCTGGATCTTCAATGAGGCTACACAAATGTCCATATGAAGGAAGGCAACAAATGGAAAGGTGCCTTCATCACTCCCTTCAGATTATTTGAGCTGCCCATTATGTATTTTGGTTACAAAAATGCACCTACAATGTTTCAGGCCATGATGGATGATTTATTCCACAAGTATTATAACAATACTGGCACTTATTTAGATAACTTAATTGTGTTCACAACTGCATTGTCTCATGCTCAGCATGCTAAGAAGATTTATGAAGTCTTATGGATCTTGCAGGATAATGATTTCTATTACAAGCCTTCAAAGTGTTTCTTCTTTAAATCCTCTGTTGACTATCTGCACACCTGCAATCAGTAAAACAAGTGCAATCCTTCTTGAGCCTTTGTAATTATTATTGATATTTCATACAAAACTTTGCACACATGTCAAAACCATTAACAGAATTGATGAAGAAAGATGTATCTTGAACCTGGGGTCCTGATTAGGAATATATATATATAACCCTAAAAGAAAAATTTACAACTATATCCCTTACTCACATACCCAGATAGCAATAAGGAATTGCAAGTTGAAACAGATGCATCAGACATTGCTACAGGAGCAGTGCTCTCTGTACATGGAGAAGATGGTCTCTGGAGATCCTGTGCTTTCATATCTCATTCTTTCAATTCTACAAAATGGAACTATCTCATATATAATAAAGAAATGGCAGCTGTTGTCCATGCCTTAAAGAAATGATGACATTATCTAATTGGACATTCAAGATTCAAAATCTGGACTGACCATAAGAATTTAGAATACTGGAAAAAAAAACCACAAACCCTGTCACCATGCCAAGCTTGATGGCATGCCTTGTTACAAGAATTTAATTATATCTTGATCTACAAACCTGGGTCTATCAATGGACATGCAGATGCCCTATCTAGATGCCCAGACCATGGTGATGCAGTGTAGAACCTAAACAAAAACATAATGGTGTTACCACCACAGGTTATCATTAATAATGTATATTTAAACTTCCTATTCTTAGAATAACTGTAGAAAATTTGCAAAAACTTAAAAATACCATCATCAGTCACTTGTTAGATGATCAACAGTCTATATTTATTGTTATGATCAGCCCCTTTTTCCTCTTTTCTTTCATTCTTGCTTCTTTTGCCTTATATTACTTAAATACGCACAGCCCTTCTATTAGTCAGCATTATGGCTGTGCATTTCCCCTATCTCTTATCTGTGACTCATATGTTCCATGACATTCCATGTAGTTCTATTATGCACAGCCTTCTGACTCATTTTGTGCTATGCATGACTCATTTCTCCTTATCTCCAGTTACTCCTTTTGAGCTCCTCTCTTATTGAGCTGTAGCACTGCTTGGTCTGTGTGCAGGACTCTTACATATAAATAGGGCATAGTACAAGTGGTGTAACCTTAGCTTGAGTCTACTCGAGATAGCAACCTATTGCATCTTTGACTCTCTCGCTCCCCTCTGTTCTCCCTTTGAACCACTTGGCCTCGCAGTGTCTTCGCTCAAGAATACTTTACCCTCATCTTCGATGTCGCTACATACTCACCTAGATGGAGTAGTGACCAGTCTCTGTGCATTGTGCTCAGGACCTATGCCCCTCGTCCTCACCTCACAGCTTTAGGTCGTGCATTGAGTCTATGGCTGACACTACCCATGCCTGTCATAACAAAAGGCTCAAGCTTTTCAAACATGACTACCTCTGTTGTAGTTCACAGCCATTTCATTGGGGCCCCTCCATCACCTTTGAAGCGGTGCCTCTGCCCACCACCACTGCCTATCGCAACCTCTTCTTCTTGGAGATCCACTACACCCCCCTCACCACCTAGCCCAAACCCTATGCCCCCAATGTCTTCGAAACCCACTGAACTCTGCCTCACCCAACCCAAGGCCTTCTCAGAAAAGCAACGTGATGCCATGCCATGGCTTCACTCAGTTCAGTGGTACTTTGCTGTAAATGTTGATATCTACTCCACCGACAAAAAGAAGATAGGATTTGCCCTGTCATTTATGAATGATGGGAGCACCCTTACCTAGGCAGATACCTTTATGGAAGAGAGCATGTGAGGAACCAATATGACCCTAGGGTCTTGGGATGAATTCATTAAGAAATTCAAGGCTCACTTCAAGAGCCCCAACACCACTGTCAATGCTTTGACCTGGTTGATCACCTATCATGTCAATGAGCGATGCAATGGGACCTTCCAACCCTCCCTCAGTCAGTATATCTCAGAATTTCTCAACCAGGTCAGCCTTACAGGGCTCAATGAGGCAGCTACTATCTGTCATTACTTCTCCACGGGCATTCCTCCTTTGCTCTTGGAAAAGGTGTACCTTATGGACACCATCCCCACCATCATCGATGACTGGATCAAGAATGCCTCTCATCTTGATGATAAGCACAAATGTGCTAAGCTTGTTGCCCACCAGCACAAGCACTCCTCAACCCCCACCTTCATCCCTCACCCCACTCAGACCCCTCATGACAAAGACCCCAAACACCATGGATGTGGATGCCATCCACATTCCAAAACTCACCCCCAAAGAGCGGGAATGCTGCTTCAAGCAAGGACTCTGCCTCCACTGCAGAAAATCAGGTCACTTTTCCAACAAGTGCCCCACCTTCAAAGATCTCCCCCCATGCCCCAAAGCTGACCGAAAGGTCACCAAAGCAGAAGAAGAAATACCTGGCCTCATGAATGAAGATGACGATGAAGATGTTCATGTAGAAACTATAGGGATAAAGGATTTTTGAAAGGGAGGACTTCTTCGATGCAAGTACCTCCCAAATGTTCTGTTTCTTGTGCACCTGTACTAGTATCCACATCAAATAGAGCTATGCGTATCCCCATTCAGCTCATGGTACCCTTGCACACCATGAAAGTCATTGACTCTCCTGCTCTCATTGACTCAGGAGCAGAAATCTCCTGCCTTGACTAGACTTTTGCCTGAAAACACTGACTCCCTCACACCTGCCTCAAACAACCAATCCACATTTGCAACATTGACCAATCTGTAAACTCCAATGGGGATATTTTATTCTCCACTGAACTCTATGTCTCTGTTAGAGAAGGAGTCACCCAAAAGGTGCTCTTCTACCTCATGAACTGTGGTAAGGAAAATGTCATCCTTGACCTCCCTTGGCTTTGCCTTGCTAACCCAACAATTGATTGGGAGAAACAAACCATCTCCATCCCTGAGGTCCTTGATCAATCTGCAGACCTATACCACACCTATGTCACTAATCAAAAGTGACACGACTCCCACTACCATGCCTCACCCCTACAAGGCTTTGTGGAAACCTCAATTTGGTGTGTCAACATGACCCCTGAGACCCACAGACACCTACATGTGTATCTGGACATCCAAACCAAGAAACAATGGCAACACCAAACTCTTAGCCATTACTTGCTCAACTGTGTTACCCAAGGAGGATCATACATCCTACCCTCAGCCACCATCGCCCGCTATTCTGAAGCCACCAAGCTTGTGGAAAAAGCAGAAACCCAGACTCAGAAAATCACCCTGCCTCTAGAGTACTCAGACTTTGCCAGAGTCTTTGAGGAAAAGGATTGTGAATCTCTTCCCCCATCTTGGCCCTACAATCTCGAGATAAACCTCGACAAGTCCTTTGTCCCAAAGATTGGGAAGATCTACCCTCTGTCCCCAGAAGAACAAAAGGCCATGGAAGCCTTTCTTGACAAAAACCTTTGCTCTGGGAAGATTTGCCCATCCAAGTCCCCACAAGCCTCCCCTTTCTTCTTCATCAAAAAGAAGGATGGCAAACTTCATCCATGCCAAGACTACCAATACCTGAATGAACACACCATCTGCGATGCCTACCCCTTGCCCCTCATCTCTGACCTTATCGATAAGCTCAAAGGAGCCAACATTTTCACCAAATTTGATGTTCAATGAGGATATAACAATGTATGCAGAAAGGATGGTCATCAATGGAAAGGCGCCTTTATCACCCACAAAGGCCTTTTTGAACCCATGGTCATGCTCTTTGGCATGAACAACTCCCCATCAACCTTCCAGCACTTTATGAATGACTCATTCCAAGACATGATTGCAGAGGAATGGCTCATCATCTATATGGATGATTTGCTCATCTTCTCCCCAGACAACGAATCTCACACAGAATGAACCCACCATGTCCTTCAACGAATGATGGAACTTGACCTCCATCTACATCTTAACAAATGCAAGTTCACCACCCTGGAGGTGGAATACCTGAGCATGATAGTCAAACCTGGCGAACTCGCTATGGACCCCATAAAACTTGACAGTATCACCTCCTGGCCCACCCCAAAGAAAGTCAAGGATGTGTGCTCATTTCTTGGATTCACCAACTTCTATTGGTGATTCATTCCCTCATACTAAGACATCACCCACCCACTCATCAACCTCATAAAGAAAGCCACTGCATGGCTCTGGACCCCCCAGTGTCAATCTTCCTTCGATAAACTTAAGATGCTCTTCCTCTCCTGACTCATTCTTCACCTCCCAGACCTCTCCAGATTCTTCACTGTAGCTACCAATGCATCATGAGATGCCACCGGTGCTATTCTTCTGCAGACAGATTCGAATGGAGACTGGCACCCCTGTTCATACCTTTCACAGTCATTCTCCCTGGCAGAATGAAATTACAATATTTTCAACTGCAAACTCCTCGCAATCATCCGAGCACTCAAGGCATGGTGCCACTATCTCCATGGCTTCCAACACCCAGTCCAGGTCTTCACTGACCACAAAAACCTGATGTACTTCCATCAACCCAGAATCTCAACTGCCGACAAGTGCGTTGGCTCCTTGACCTTGCAGATTTTGATCTCAAGATGACCCACATCCCTGGCTCCCTGCTCTCTGGTCCCAATGCCCTTTCCTGCTGCCCTGACAGACTCTTGTCTGAATCTGACAACCAAGCCGTCATCCTCCTCTCCAAGACCCTCTTCATCTGAGTTGTCAACTCTGTTCTTGTGACCACTATTTAGAAGCACTCAGCTGATGATGACCTTGTTATCCACCTTTGCACTGACCTCAAGGGCCCCTGTTATGATCAGCCCCTTTTCTTTCTTTCATCACTTCTTTGTCTTGTATTACTTAAACCTGCACAGCCTTTCCCTTAGTCAGCACTGATGGCTGTGCATTTTCCTTATCTTTTATCTCTGACTTATATGTTCTGGAACATTCTATGTAGTTCTATCACACACAGCCTTCTGACTTATTTCATGCTGTGTCTGACTCATCTCCCTTATCTCCAGTTTCCTTATTAGGATTCTTCTCTTGTCGAGCTGTAGCACTGCTTGGTCTGTGCACTGAACTCTTACATATAAATAGGGCATAGTACAAGCAGTGTAACCTTAGCTTGAGCCTACTCGAGATAGCAATCTATTGCATCTTTGACCCTCTCGCTCCCCTCTGCTCTCCCTTTGAACCACTTGGCCTTGCAGCATCTTTGCTCAAGGATACTCTACCTTCATCCTCCGATGTCGCTACTAGGTGGAGTAGTGACCAGTCTCTGTGCATTGCGCTCATGACATATGCCCCTTGCTCTTGCCTTGCAGCTTTAGGTTGTGCATCGAGTCTACGGCTGACACTACCCATGCCTGTTGTAACAAAAGGCTCAAGCTCTTCGAACACAACTACCCTTGCTGTAGCTCGCAGCTATTTCAGCCCCTCCATCACCTTTGAAGTGGCACCCCCACCCACCACCACCACCCATCGCAACCTCTTTTTCTTGGAGGTCCACCACACCCCCTAGTCCCAGCTCCAGAACTACCACGCCCCCTTCGCCCCCCAGCTCCACACCTCCAATGACTTCTAAACCCACTGAACTTCACCTCACCCAACCTAAGGCCTTTACAGGCAAACAACGTGATGTCATGCCCTGGCTTTGCTCAGTACTACAATACCTCGCCATTAACATCGACATCTACTCAATGGATGAGAAAAAGATAGGTTTCGCCCTGTCGTTTATGAATGATGGGAATGCCCTTATCTGGGTGGACACCTTCATGGAGAAAAGCATGTGAGGAACCAATATGGCCTTAGGATCTTGGGATGACTTCATCAAAGAATTCAAGGCTCACTTTGAGAGCCCCAACACCACTGCCAACGCTTTAACCTGGTTGGCCACTTATCGCATCAACAAACAGTGCGACGGGACATTCCAACCATCCCTCAGCTAATACATCTCCAAGTTCTGCAACCAGGTAAGCCTGGTAGGGCTTAACGAGGCAGCAACAATCTGCCATTATTTCTCTACAGGCATTCCTCCCTCACTCTCAGAAAAGGTGTACCTTATGGACACCATCCCTACCACCATCGACGATTGGATCAAGAATGCCTCTCATCTCGATGACCAGCATAAACGTGCTAAGCTTGTCACCTGCCAGCACAAGCACTCCTTGACCCCCACTTTCGTCCCTCGCCCCACTCAGACCCCACATGACAAAGACCCCAACGCCATGGATGTGGATGCCATCTGCATTCCGAAACTTACCCCTGAAGAGCAGGAACGCTGCTTCAAGCAAAGACTCTGCCTCTGATGCAGGAAATCGGGTCACTTCTCTAACAAGTGCCCTACCTTCAAGGATCTTTCCCCATGCCCCAAAGCTGACCGAAAGATCGCCAAAGCCGAAGAAGACACATCCAGTCTTATGGATGAAGATAACGATGAAGAAATTCATGTTGAGGCCATGGGAGTAAAGGATTTTTGAAAGGGAGGAATTTTTCAATGCAAGTACCTCCCAAATGTCTTGTTTCTTGTGCACCTATATTAGTATCCACATCAAATAGAGCCATGCATATCTCCATCCAGCTCATGGTACCCTTGCACACCATGAAAGTTGTCAACTCTCCTGCTCTCGTTGACTCTGGAGTGGAAATCTCCTGCCTTGACTAGACTTTTGCCCAAAAACACTGACTCCCTCACACCTGCCTTGAATAACCAATCTGCATTTGCAACATTGACCAATCTGTAAACTCCAATGGGGATATTTTATTCTCCACTGAACTCTATGTCTCTATTAGAGAAGGAGTCACCCAAAAGGTGCTCTTCTACCTCATGAACTGTGGCAAGGAAAATGTTATCCTTGGCCTCCCTTGGCTTCGCCTTGCTAACCCAACAATTGATTGGGAGAAACAAACCATCTCCATCCTTGAGGTCATTGATCAATCTGCAGACTTATACCACATCTATGTCACTGATCAGAAGCGACATAACTCCCACTACCACGCCCCACCTCTCCAGGGATTCAGGGAAACCTCGATTCAGTGTGTTAATACAACACCCGAAACTCACAGACACTTACACGCATACCTGGACATTCAATCTAAGAAACAATGGCAACACCAGACCCTCAGCCATTATTCAATCAACTGTGTCACTCGAGGAGGACTGTACATCCTGCCCTTGGCTACTATTGCCCATTACTCCGAAGCCACTAAACTTGCAGAGAAAGCAGGAACCCAGATTCAGGAAGTCACCTTACCCCCAGAATACTCAGACTTTGCCAAAGTCTTCAAGGAAAAAGATTGTGAATCCCTCCCCCCATCGAGGCCCTATGACCACGAGATCAACCTCGATGAAACCTTCGTCCCCAAGATCGGGAAAATCTACCCTCTATCCTCCAAGGAACAAAAGGCAACCAAGGCTTTCCTTGACGAAAATCTATGCTCTGGGAAGATTCATCCCTTTAAATCCCCACAGGCCTCCCCCTTCTTTTTCGTCAAAAAGAAGGACAGCAAACTCCGTCCATGCCAGGATTACTGGTACCTGAACGAACACACCATCCGTGATGCCTACCCCCTACCCCTCATCTCTGACCTTGTCAACAAGCTTAAGGGAGCTAATGTCTTTACCAAGTTCAACATCCGTTGGGGGTACAACAACATACGAATCAAAGATGGACACCAGTGGAAAGGTGCCTTTATCACCCACAAAGGTCTCTTTGAACTGATGGTCATGTTCTTTGGCATGAACAATTCCCCTTTGACCTTCCAGCATTTCATGAATGACTCATTCCAAGATATGATCGCCGAGAGATGGCTTGTCATCTACATGGATGATCTGCTCATCTTCTCCCCCGATAACAAATCCCACATTGAGCACACCCGCCATGTCCTCCAATAAATGATGGAGTTAGACCTCCATCTATGACTTAGCAAATGTAAATTCGCCACTCCAGAAGTGGAGTATCTTGGTATGATCGTCAAACTGGGTGAACTTGCCATGGACCCCGTCAAGCTTGACGGGATCACTTCATGGCCTATGTTATGACAGGCGCAGGTAGCGTCAGCCGTAGACTCGATGCGTAACCTAAAGCTGCGAGATGAGGACGAGGGGTGTAGGTCCTGAGTGCAATGCACGGAGACTGGTCACTACTCCGCCTTGGCAAGTATATAGCGACGTTGGAGATGAAGACTGAGTATCCTCGAGCAAAGATGCTGCGAGGCCAAGTGGTACAAGGGGAGAGCAGAGGAGGGAGCGAGAGGGTCAAAGACACAATAGATTGCTATCTTGAGTAGGCTCAAGCTAGAGATACATGGTTTGTGCTATGCCCTATTTATATGTAAAGAGTCCTGCACACAGACCAAGTTGTGCGACAGCTCGACAAGAGAGAAACCTAAACTAGGTAACTGGAGATAAGGGGAAATGAGTCACATACAGCGCGAAATGAGTCAGAAGGCTGTGTGTGATAGAACTACATGGAACATCGTGGAACTTATGAGTCGGAGATAAGAGATAAGGAAATGCACAGTCATGAATGCTGACTAAAGAGAAGGGCTGTGCATGTTTTAAGTAATACAAGGTCAAAAGAGAGCAAAGAAAGAAGAAAAAGGGGCCAATCGTAACATTACCCCCTTAGTAGGGTTGAAACCCTAGTGAGACCACTTTTATAGCCCTTGGAAGGACCCAACAGGCGACCCACACATGTTGCTTTCTCTGACCGAGTCGAAGCAAAAGTCGTCATCCTCATTTAATGTTGGTGGGGACCGAGGCGGAGGTATTGGAAGCGTGCAGCCAGAGCGCTGAGAGTGGCCGGAAGTGTGGGAGGTGCAGGACTGAGAGGACCCCCGGGATTGGCGAGAGCTGTGGGAGGAGGCAGAGGAAGATGACGAACCGGGTGGAGAACGGCAGTTTTGGAAGGGGCACGTGGCCTGAGTATGACCAGGGGAGCGACGACAACAAAAGGGGCAGGTGTAATGCGGGCATGGATGCGGTTGAAACATGCTTGGAGAGCGTCAATAGCTAACGCTTCCATGGGGTCGATAGGGGAGGAGGAGGCACTGGGTGTTTCGTTGACTGGGGACAGAGTCCCGAATGATCTCGGAGGGTGAAGGGGAAGGGGAGCGAAGCATGATATCCCTGATTGAGATGCTGGTGGGGACAGAGACTGCGGCGGTTTTCTGAAGGTACCGGTTGATGTCTTGGATGAATTCTAGATAGCCTAGCTGATGGGCCAGGTCGTGCATGTGCCCGATAATCCTAGAGTGGATGGCGCGGATCAAGGCCCCAGTGAGAGTGGTGTGGCGGTGTTCGTTGCTAATGAGGGCCTGGAACATGTGGGGGAGATGCTCCAGTTGGAGGTAGATCATGTAAATGAGGAAAAATATTGAAGAGGGGTCGGTGAAGGCA
Organism: Spongispora temasekensis; assembly: GCA_038094675.1. Lineage (NCBI taxonomy): Eukaryota > Fungi > Basidiomycota > Agaricomycetes > Boletales > Boletaceae > Spongispora > Spongispora temasekensis. The sequence continues at coordinate 22,835 of JBBPUL010000095.1, forward strand.
GAGATCCCCGTAAACATGTGGGGGTCTGTAAGAAATTCGTGGAGCATACTGCACTCATCTTCGGTGGGGTCGGAGGATCTAAGGGCGTAGGCATGGATGGGGATGTCCACAGAGATTATTGGAGTTAGGGCGTCAGTGGGCGACTTGAGGACGGGGACGGTATATAGAGCATCTGGGCTAGGAGGAATATTGTCCATTGCCAGTACCACAGCATCCTCATGATGAGGAGCATTGGTCATCGACGGAGATGGGGTGCACAGAAGTGAAGCAGGATGGTCCTCCATAGGAGGTACTGAAACAGACAAGGAGGAGGGCGACGAGAGGGATACAGTTGAGACATTGCTAGACATGCTAAAAGAGAAGCGAAGAGGCGAGGGAGAGAAGACGGTGTGGGGCATTGTGAGGGGAGGAGGCTAATGCTTTGAGAGAAGGAAGGCCTTTGGATGGAGGTTTTTATACTCCAGGAGGGCGAACTTTGCATTTTTCAGATTCCATTCTGGAACCCAAGAATCTTCTTCTGCAGTGTAGCCCTTCCATCGGATCAAGAACATGCAGGAATGAGGTGTTCCTTGGTGGTGTAGGACCTTCTCAATCTCGTATTCTTCTTCACCTTCTATTAGCTCTGGGGGTGGAGCTGGGAAGTTTGGGCCATGCATGCCATTTTCGCGATAGGGCGATAAGAGGGAAGCATGGAACACGGGGTGAATCTTCCATGTCACCGGGAGTCGGAGTTTATATGTCAAGGGAGAGAGGACATCGGTGATAACAAAGGGTCCTTCCCTTTTTGGCACGAATTTAGGGTTTGCAATGTGGCAGTTAAGGTTCTTTGCCTCTAACCATACTTTGTCTCCTTTTGCGAATGGGGTGAACGAGCGGCATGTATGGGATGCCATCATTTGTCGTGCGAGTTCATGGGCAGCGAGTGCTTCGTTCCTTGCTGTGGATAGGGCCTTGAGGCATTCTTCCAGGGTAGGAAGTGGTGTATCCATGAGGACCATGGGAAGGGCACGGGGTTCGAAGCTGTATATGAGGTAGAACGGCGATTTGCCGGTGACAGAGTGGGGACGGTGGTTGTGTGTAAATTCTGCATGGGTGATGTGGTCGGCCCACACAGTTGGGTTGTTTCCGCAGAAGATCCGAAGATACATTTCAACCTCCTGGTTCACACGTTCTGTTTCACCGTTGGATTGAGGGTGGTAGGCAGTGGACAGGGAAAGGTCATACTTCAGGAGCTTTCCAAGCTCCTGAGCGAAGGTAGATGTGAATTATGGGCCATGGTCGGAGATGATTTTGTCGTAGAGGCCCCAACGATGGTAGACTTTGTGAAAAAAAGAGGATGGCTATTCCCTCGGCGGTGATCTGTTTCTTGGTAGGGCAGAGAATTACCCCCTTAGTAAGTCCATGGTCAACCATGACCAACAGGCTGTCAAAACCATTAGATAACGGGAGGTCAGTGATGAGGTCACAGGAGATCTGTTGAAAGGGATGAGAGGCGAGGGATTTGATGGGGGACAAAGGAGGGATGGTGGGGTGGGTGTTGGCTTTGTGCTGTTGGCAAAGGGCACAACCTTCGACATAGCGGCAAACTTGGGTGGCAAGGCCGGGCCACCAGAAATCGTGGGCAACAAGTTGATGGGTTTTTAGGTATCTGGGGTAGCCGGCGGAGGGGTGGTCATGAGCTCGTTGGATGGCTGCAAGGCGGTCAGGCTCGGGGATGTAGACACAGTCTCAGTAGCAAAGGAGGTTTTCTTTGAATTGCCAGTCAGACAGGCAGTTATGGAGGTTGGGGGTGGTGACAGGCCCTTCGAGGTTGGCGCGAAGGCAGGTGACAAGGTCATCATTGGCAGAGTGTTGTTGAATTGCGGTGGAAAGGACAGAATTAACAACACGAACAAAGAGGGTCTCGGGGAGGAGGGTGATGGCCTGGTTGTCGGACTCGGAAGAGAGTCTGTCAGGGCAGTGGGAAAGGGTGTCGGGGCTGGAGAGTAGGGAGCCGGGGACGTGAGTCATCTTGAGATCGAAGTCTGCAAGATCAAGGAGCCATCGTGCTTGGCGATGGTTGAGGTTCTGGGGTTGGCGGAAATATGTCAGGTTCTTGTGGTCAGTAAAGACCTGCACCGGGGATTGAGAGCCACGTAGGTAGTGGCGCCAGGCTTTGAGGGCTCTAATGATTGCTAGTAGTTCCCTATCTAAGATGTCATAGTTTCGTTCTGCTGGGGAGAATGACTGGGAGAGGTAGGAACAGAGATGCCAGTCCCCATTCGAGTCGGTCTGAAGAAGGATAGCACCAGTGGCGTCACGAGATGCATCGGTAGCTACTGCGAAGGGTCTGGAGAGGTCAGGGAGGTGAAGGATGGGTCGAGAGAGGAAAAGCTTTTTGAGCTCTTCGAAGGAGGTTTGGCATTGGGGGGTCCAAAGCCACGTGGCGGTTTTCTTGGTGAGATCAATGAGGGGGCGGGCGATGTCTGAGTATGAGGGAATGAAGTGCTGGTAGAAGTTTGCAAATTCTAGGAAAGAGCGCATGTCCTTGACTTTCTTTGGGGTAGGCCAGGAGGCGATTCCGTCAAGCTTGATGGGATCCATGGCGAGTTCGCCTGGTTTGACGATCATGCCAAGGTATTCTACCTCGGGAGTGGCGAATTTGCATTTGTTGAGGTGCAGGTGGAGGTCTAATTTCATCATGCATTGGAGGACTTGGCGGGTGCACTCAGTGTGGGATTCGTTGTCTGGGGAGAAGATAAGCAAATCATCCATGTAGATGACAAGCCATCCTTCGGCGATCATGTCTCGGAATGAGTCATTCATGAATCATTGGAAAGTGGACGGGGAGTTGTTCATGCCGAAAAACATCACCATGGGTTCAAAGAGGCCCTTGTGGGTGATGAAGGCTCCTTTCCACTGGTGTCCATCTTTGATGCGTATGTTGTTGTACCCCCAACGGATGTTGAACTTGGTAAAGACGTTGGCTCCTTTGAGCTTGTCGACAAGGTCGGAAACAAGAGGTAGGGGGTAGACGTCGTGGATGGTATGCTCGTTCAGGTACCGGTAATCTTGGCATGGGTGGAGTTTGTCGTCCTTCTTCTTGATGAAGAAAAAGGGTGAAGCCTGTGGGGATTTGGAGGGACAAATTTTCCTGGAGCGAAGGTTTTCATCCAGGAAGGTTTCGGTGGTTTTCCGTTCCTCGGGGGATAGCGGGTAGATTTTTCCAATCTTCGGGACAAAGGACTCGTCAAGGTTGATCTCGTGGTCATAGGGTCAGGATGGGGGGAGGGATTCACAGTCTTTTTCTTCGAAGACTTTGGCAAAGTCAGAGTACTCCGGGGGTAAGGTTACTTCTTGGGTTTGGGTTCCGGCTTTCTCTGCAAGTTTGGTGGCTTCGGAGTAGCAGGCAATGGTGGCAGAGGGTAGGATATATGGTCCTCCTCGAGTAATGCAGTTGATCAAGTAATGGCTCAGGGTCTGGTGTTGCCATTGTTTCTTGGACTGGATGTCCAAGTATGCATGCAGGTGTCTGTGGGTTTTGGGTGTTGTGTTGACACACCGAATCGAGGTTTCCCCGAATCCTTGGAGGGGTGGGGCGTGGTAATGGGAGTCGTGTTGCTTTTGGTCAGTGACATAGGCATGGTAGAGGTCAGCGGATTGATCGAGGACCTCGGGGACGGAGATAGTTTGTTTTTCCCAATCAATTGTTGGGTTAGCGAGGCAGAGCCAGGGGAGGCTGACGATGACATTTTCCTTTCTGCAGTTCATGAGATAAAAGAGTACCTTTTGGGTAACTCCTTCCCTAATGGAGATGTAAAGCTCAGTGGAGAACAGGATGTCTCCATTAGAGTTCGCGGATTGATCTACGTTGCGGATGTGGATTGGCTGTTCTAGGCGGGTGTGGGGGAGATGATGTTTTCGGGCGAAAGCCCAGTTGACGCAGGAAATCTCTGCTCCAGAGTCAATGAGAGCAGGAGAGTCGACGACTTTCATAGTGTGCAAGGGTACCACGAGCTGAATGGGGATACGCATAGCTCTATTGGATGTCGATACTAGTACTGGCACACAGGAAACAAGACGTTGGGGAGGTACTTGCATCGAAGAAGTCCTCCCTTTCAAAAATCCTTAACCCCTATGGCTTCTACATGAAGATCTTCGTCATCATCTTCGTCTATAAGGCCAGGTGTTGCTTCTTCAGCTTTAGCGACTTTTCGGTCAGCTTTGGGGCAAGGGGGAAGATTTTTGAAGGTGGAGCAGTTGATGGAAAAGTGATCTGATTTCCTGCATTGGAGGCAAAGTCCTTGTTTGAAGCAGTGTTTTCACTCTTCAGGGGTGAGTTTTGGAATGCAGATGGCGTCCACATCCATGGCATTAGGGTCTTTGTCGCGAGAGGTCTGAGTGGGGCAGGGGTCGAAGGTGGGGGTCGAAGAGTGCTTGTGCTGGCAGGCGACAAGCTTGGCACGTTTGTGTTGATCGTCGAGATGAGAGGCGTTTTTGATCCATTCGTCGATGGTGGTTGGAACAGTGTCCATAAGGTACACCTTTTCTGAGAGCAAGGGGGGGATGCCTGTGGAGAAATAATGACAGATGGTGGCTGCCTCATTGAGTCCTGCCAAGCTGACCTGGTTACGGAACTCAGAGATGTACTGGTAGAGGGACGGTTGGAAAGTTCCGTCACGTCGTTCGTTGATGCAATAAGTGGCCAACCAGGTCAAGGCGTTGGCAGCAGTGTTAGGGCTCTCAAAGTGGGCCTTGAATTCTTTGACGAAGTCATCCCAGGATCCTAGGGCCATGTTGGTCCCTCTCATGCTCTTCTCTGTGAAGGTATCTGCCCAGGTGAGGGCATTCCCATTGTTCATAAATGACAGGGCAAAACCTATCTTCTTCTCATCCATTGAGTAGATGTCGACGTTGACAGTGAGGTATCATAGTACGAAGTGGAGCCAGGGCATGGCGTCGTGTTGTTTGCCAGTGAAGGCCTTTGGTTGGGCAAGGCAGAGTTCAGTAGGCTTGGATGACATTGGGAAAGGGGGGCTGGGTGGCGAAGGGGGCGTGGTGGTTCTGGAGCTGGGGATAGGGGGCGTCATAGACCTCCAAGAGGGAGAGGTTATGAGGGGTGGTGGTGGTGGGCAGGGGTGCCACTTCAAAGATGACGGAGGAGCCGAAATGGCTGTGAGCTACAATGAGGGTAGTCGCGTTCAAAGAGCTTGAGCCTTTTGTTACGACAGGCGCGGGTAGCATCAGCCATAGACTCGATGCACAACCTAAAGCTGCGAGGTGAGGACGAGGGGCATAGGTCCTGAGCGCAATGCATGGAGACTGGTCACTACTCTGCCTTGGTGAGTATGTAGCGACGTTGGAGATGAAGACTGAGTATCCTCGAGCAAAGATGCTGTGAGGCCAAGTGGTACGAGGGGAGAGCAGAGGAGGGAGCGAGAGGGTCAAAGATGCAATAGATTGCTATCTCGAGTAGGCTCAAGCTGGAGATACATGGTTTGTGCTATGCCCTATTTATATGTAAAGAGTCCTGTGCACAGACCAAGTGGTGCGACAGCTCGACGAGAGAGAAACCTAAACTAGGTAACTGGAGATAAGGGGAAATGAGTCACATACAGCGCGAAATGAGTCAGAAGGCTGTGTGTGATAGAACCACATAGAACATCATGGAACTCATGAGTCAGAGATAAGAGATAAGGAAATGCACAGTCATGAACGCTGACTAAAGAGAAGGGCTGTGCATGTTTTAAGTAATACAAGGCCAAAAGAGAGCGAAGAAAGAAGAAAAAGGAGCTGATCATAACAGCCTACCCCGAAAAAAGTCAAGGACGTGCATTTGTTTCTCGGATTCGCCAACTTTTACTGGTGTTTCATACCCTCCTACTCCAACATCACCCACCCCCTCATTGACCTTACTAAGAAAACCGTGTCATGGCTCTGGACCCCCCAGTTCCAAATCTCCTTCAATGAGCTTAAGAAGCTCTTCCTCTCTCGACCGATCCTCCATCTCCCCGACCTCACTAAACCCTTTGCTATAGCAACCGACGCATCGCGTGATGCCACTGGTGCTATCCTCCTGCAGACCGACTCGAACGGGGATTGGCACCCCTGTTCTTACCTCTCCCAGTCGTTCTCCCCAGCAGAGTGAAACTATGATATCTTCAACAGGGAACTCCTCGCAATCATCCAAGCCCTCAAAGCTTGGCACCATTATCTACGTGGCTCTCAAACCCCTGTGCAGGTCTTTACCGACCACAAGAACCTGACCTACTTCCGCCAACCCCAGAACCTCAACCGTCACCAAGTGTGATGGCTCCTTGACCTTGCAGACTTCGATCTCAAAATGACACATGTCCCTGGTACCCTCCTCTCCGACCCCGACACCCTCTCCCGCTACTCCAACAGACTCTCGTCCGAGTCAGATAACCAAGCCATCACTCTCCTCCTGGAAACCTTTTTCGTCTGAGTTGTTGACTCTGTCCTCACAACTGCAATCCAAAAACACTCTATTAATGATGACCTCGTCACCTGCCTCCGTGCTGACCTCGAAGGCCCTGTCACTGCCCCCAATCTTTGCAATCACCTCTCTGATTGGCAATTTAGGGAGAACCTCCTCTGTTATCATGACCGCATCTATGTCCCCGAACCTGACCACCTCACAGTAATCGCATGCGCCCATGACCACCCCTTCACTGGCCACCCCAGATACCTAAAGACCTGCCAACTTGTTGCCCATGATTTTTGGTGGCCTGGCCTTACCACCCAGGTCTGCTGTTATGTCGAAGGTTATGCCCTCTGCCAACAAAACAAGGCCAACACCCACCCCATGGTTCTTCCTCTCTCTCCAATTAAATCTCTTGCCTCTTGCCCATTCCAGCAGGTCTCCTGTGACCTAATCACTGACCTCCCATTGTTGAAAGGTTTTGACAGCCTGTTGGTCATGGTCAACCATGGGCTTACTAAGGGGGTAATTCTCTGCCCCACCAAGAAACATATCACTGCCGAGGAAGTTGCAACCCTCTTTTTTCACAAAGTCTACCATCGTTGGGGCCTCTACAACAAGATTATCTCTAACCGAGGCCCACAATTCATGTCCACCTTCACTCGAGAGCTTGGAAAGCTCTTGAAATATGATCTTTCTTTGTCAACAGTGTACCACCCCCAATCTGATGGCGAAACTGAACGTGTCAACCAGGAAGTTGAAACGTACCTTTGGATCTTCTGCGGCAACAATCCGACTGCATGGTCTGATCACATCACCCATGCAGAATTCACACACAACCACCACCCCCACTCTGTCATGGGAAAGTCCCCATTCTACCTCATATATGGCTTCGAACCTCACGCCCTCCCCACAGTCCTCACAGAAACCCCACTTCCAGCCCTGGAAGAATGCCTCAATGCCCTATCCACAGCAAGGAATGAGGTACTAGCTGCACATGAACTTGCATGACAAGTGATGGCATCCTGGACATTGATGCAACCTAACCTAGACTCGAGTGAGGGTGAGAGTACACGTGTAACGGTGGACTCGAATGTGAAGGGAAGAAGGAAGAGATACCGATGGTCGTCGTAGACGAGCGGCGTTGGGTTGATGTCCTTGCGCACAGAGGTTGCAGGCTGGTGTTGGATATCCAGCCGTGTCGTCGATGTGGGCGAAGGGGGTTGTCTTAGAGAAGAGTCTCCCTATGATAGAACAACACTCGCAATAAAGGACTGGGGAGCGACTACCACAAGTATGCTACCTTATATACTACTGACTATCGTGCACGGACCAAGTACTAGAGGGCTACCCTAAAGCTACTTAGTAAGGATGATGTCATGATGATGTCATGCATCAGTCAGCAGTGATGTCACGGTGACGTCATGGTCCAGACCATATGTCATAGGTCACGTGATACCAGTTCTAGGCCTACAGATAAGATAGGTGCTGTGAGATAAGATAAGATAAGATTGGCGCCGAAGATAAGACGAAACTGCGACGCGGCAGCCAATCACAACATTACCCCCGTATTAAGCATCGAAGTCCCGTCGATGCTCGAGAAAAAAAATCGGGGAAAATAATTACTCGAGAAGCAGAGATGTTGTCTGCTGCTTCGGGGTGGCGTCAAAAGACGCAAAGGAAACCAATGGAGTGGAGAACTCCGATGGTGGCGAGGAAGGAGAAGGGGGAGGAGGAACGGCCTTTGCCGGCGATGGAGTCGCGGGCGTCGTGGGCTTCTTGGGCGTTCCACGGAACATCCAACCACATTTAGAAGGGGTCGGGGGAAGAGAGGGTTGAGGGGCCTTGGGAGTGGCGACCTCAGGCGACTTGACAGCTTCTTCCTTAGGAGGCGCTGCAGCTCCTTTATCTTTTCTGGCCTTGCAGCCACCTTGGCTAGGGATGGTAATCCCGTAGCGGACTCGCATAGCACGCGTGAGAATCGCATGCTGACTCTGTAAAGGCTTAACGCGGCCAGTCATGGAGCTAACCTTGTTTTCAAGGGACTCTAGACGCTTGCTCAGGGCGTCGACCTTGTGGGAGAGGGCCATTACGACCTCGAGAAGGACATTCTCAGAAGCCGATGGCTGTGGGGCAGTAGTTTTAGCACGTTTCGGTGCAGCCTTGCGAGCACGAGGTGCTGCGGAGGAAGAGGGTTTCACGGATGCTTTAGAAGCACCGTGGGGAAGGGGTTGTGTCGGCTTTGTCGACCGACGAGGACACTCACTGCCTCGATGTCCTGAGGCACTGCACCTGTAACACCTTACGGCGTTAGGGCACTTGTGACTGATGTGACCAGGACGGCCACAGTTGAAGCAGTTGGGGCACTGCTTGCTCACGTGCTGCGTAGAAGAGCAGCTTCGACAGGGATAGGCACGAGGAATGACAGGTGCCTTCTTGGGGATGTACGACATTGAAGCCGTACGCGGGACAACAGGAGTACACACTGGCGAACCAGTGGGCGAGGAGAAGGATGACCGGGGCGGAGATGGCGACAGTCCGGTCGATGCGACGAACGCATATGAAATGTGTGTCTGTGGAAGACGAACACGAGGAGATGGTGGAGCGGAGAACGACATAGTAGGCGAGTACACGAGCTCAAGCCTATGCGGTAAAACATTTCTCGGCGAGGTGCAAGGACAACCTGGTCGGCAGACGAGAGCGATGTCCGGGGACCAGTATGGTGAGTCCTTTATTATGATGCAACCTAACCTAGACTCGAGTGAGGGTGAGAGTACACGTGTAACGGTAGACTCGAATGTGAAGGGAAGAAGGAAGAGATACCGACGGTCGTCGTAGACGAGCGGCGTTGGGTTGATGTCCTTGCGCACAGAGGTTGCAGGCTGGTGTTGGATATCCAGCCGTGTCGTCGATGTGGGCGAAGGGGGTTGTCTTAGAGAAGAGTCTCCCTATGATAGAACAACACTCGCAATAAAGGACTGGGGAGCGACTACCACAAGTATGCTACCTTATATACTACTGACTATCGTGCACGGACCAAGTACTAGAGGGCTACCCTAAAGCTACTTAGTAAGGATGATGTCATGATGATGTCATGCATCAGTCAGCAGTGATGTCACGGTGACGTCATGGTCCAGACCATACGTCATAGGTCACGTGATACCAGTTCTAGGCCTACAGATAAGATAGGTGCTGTGAGATAAGATAAGATAAGATTGGCGCCGAAGATAAGACGAAACTGCAACGCGGCAGCCAATCACAACAGACATGCCATTCCTTCACTCCATTCGCCAAGGGAGACAAGGTGTGGCTAGAAGCAAAGAACCTCAATCGCTGCATTGTGAACCCTAAGTTCACACCAAAAAGGGAAGGACCCTTCATTATCACAGATGTCCTATCCCCCTTGACATATAGACTCTGACTCCTAGCCACATAGAAGATTCACCCTGTGTTTCATGCTTCCCTCTTATCGCCCTATCGCAAAAACAGCGTCCATGGCCTGAACTTTCCAGCTCCACCCCTGGAGCTAATAGAAGGTGAAGAAGAATACAAAATTGAGAAGGTCCTACACCACTGGAGGACACCATACTCCTGCATGTTCCTGATCCGATGGAAGGGCTATACCACTGAGAAAGACTCCTGGATTCCAGAGTGGAACTTGAAAAATGTGAAGTCTGCTCTTTAGGAGTATAAGAACCTCCACCCAAAGGCCTTTCCTTCCTTGAAGCAATAGCTTTCTCACCTCACAATGCCCACAACCATATTCTCCCCCTTGCCCCTTCACTTCTCTTTTAGCATATCCACCAATGTCTCTACCACATCTCTCTCATCTCCCTCATCCCTGTCCATTTCAGTACCTCCTACAGAGGACCATCTTGCTTCGCCATCGCGCTCCCCCTCTCCATCACTGGCCAATGCTCCTCATCATGAGGATGCTGTGGCACTGGCAATGGACAGTGTACCTCCTAGCCCAAGTACTGTATATACCATCCCCACCCTTGAGCTGCCCGCCGATGCCCCAACCCCCATAATCTCCATGGACATCCCCATCCATGCCCATACCCTCAGGTCTTCCGACTCCACTGATGATGAGCGCAGTGCACTCCATGAGTTCCTCATGGACCCCCATGTGTTTACGGGGATCTCAGCCTTTATGGACCCCTCTTCGTTATTTTTCCTCCTCTTCATGCTCTACCTCCAATTAGAGTGACTCCCTCATCTCTTTCAGTCCCTCATCAGCAATGACCAGCATGGTATCGCCCTCATCGGAGCCTTTATCTGGAACATTCACTCTTGGGCCATGGGATATATCCACAACATAGCTCATCAAATGGAGTACCTAGAGTTCATTCAAGATGTTGACCGGTATCTTCAGGAAACCACTGCAATCACAGTCCCCACCAACATCTCCATTACGGGCTTCACACTTTGCTCCCCCTCTCCCTCACCCTCCGAAATCATCCGTGACTCTGTCCCTGTGGCCAATGACACACCGAGTGCCTTGTCCTCCTCCATCGACCCCATGGAAGTGCTGGCCATCGATGCCCTTCAGGCCTGCTTTGACCATATTCAAGAGGCTACCGTCCAATGATACATCTTGCAAGGGGATCTACCCTGCCCAAGCGATCACAACCGGTACTGTGACTCCTGTTTCATATGCCATAGACTTGGCCATATCCGGGTACATTGCCCCTATTACACGTGTCCCTTCTGTCACCGATGCTCCCCCGGTCATACTCAAGCCACCTGCCCCTTCCATAATCGACACTCCCCATCTGGGTTGTCTTCCTCCTCCGCCTCCTCCCGCAGCTCTCACCAGTCCCAGGGATCCTTTCGGTCCTGCACCTCCTATACTTCCAGCCGCTCTCAGCACTCTGGCTGCACACTTCCAGTACCTCCACCTCAACCCCCACCAACACTAAATGATGACGATAACTTTTGTTTCGATTCCATTGGTGAAAGCAACATGTGCAGATCGCCCGTCGGGTCTTGCCATGGACTGTAGGAAAGTGGTCTCACCAGGGTTTTGACTCTACTAAGGGGGTAATGTTATGATCGGCCTCTTTTCTTTCCTTTCCCTTAGTCAGCACTGATGGCTGTGTGTTTTCCTTATCTCTTATCTCTGACTCATATGTTCCAGAACATTCTATGTAGTTCTATCACACACAGCCTTCTGACTCATTTCAAGCTGTGTCTGACTCATCTCCCTTATCTCCAGTTTCCTTGTTAGGATTCTTCTCTTGTCAAGCTGTAGCACTGCTTGGTCTGTGCGCCAGACTCTTACATATAAATAGGGCGTAGTACAAGCGGTGTAACCTTAGCTTGAGCCTACTCGAGATAGCAATCTATTGCATCTTTGACTCTCTCGCTCTCCTCTGCTCTCCCTTCGAACCACTTGGCCTTGCAGCATCTTCACTCGAGGATACTCTACCTTCGTCCTCCAATAGTGACCAGTCTCTGTGCATTGCACTCAGGACATACGCCCCTCACTCTTGCCTCGCAGCTTTAGGTTGTGCATCAAGTCTATGGCTGATGCTACCCACACCTGTCGTAATAGCCCCATCACCACCCCCAACCTCTGCAACTGCCTCTCCAATTGGTAATTCAAGGAGAATCTCCTGTGCTATCGTGACCATGTCTATGTCCCCAAACCCAACCATCTCTCCATCATTGCATGCATTTATGACCACCTCTCTGCTGGCCACCCCAGTTACTGTTACTTGAAAACCTGTCAACTCATTGCCTATGACTTCTGGTGGCCCAGCCTCACCACTCAAGTCTGTTGTTATGTCGAGGGTTGTGCCACATGCCAACAAAACAAGGCCAACACCCATCTCACTGTTCCCCCGCTTGCCCCCATTAAATCCCTCGCTTCTCGCCCATTCTAACAGCTTTCTTGTGACCTTATCACTGACCTTCCTCTCTTCAATGGATATGATAGCCTATTGGTCATGGTTGACCATGGGCTTACTAAGAGGGCAATTCTCTGCCCCACCAAGAAATACATCACTGCTGAGGGCATGGCAACCCTCTTTTTCTACAAAGTCTACCGTCATTGGGGCCTCTATGACAAAATTATCTCTGACAGAGGTCCATAATTTGCATCAACCTTTGCCCGGGAGCTTGGAAAGCTCCTAAAATATGACCTCTCCCTATCCACCACTTACCACCCCCAATCCGATGGTGAAACTGAACGCATCAACCAAGAGGTTGAAACATACCTCCAGATCTTCTGTAGGAGTAATCTGACTGCATGGGCTGATCATATCACCCATGCAGAATTCACACACAACCACCACCCTCACTCCATCATGGGAAAATCCCCATTTTACCTCATGTACGGTTTCGAACCTTGTGCCCTCCCCACAGTCCTCGCAGAAACACCACTTTTAGCCCTAGAAGAACATCTCAAGGCCCTATCCACAGCAAGGAATGAGGCACTTGCTGCCCATGAACTCACATGCCAAGTAATGGCATCCTGAACATGCCGCTTATTCACCCCATTTACCAAGGGAGACAAGGTGTGGTTAGAGGCAAAGAACCTTAACCACCACATCGCGAACCCCAAATTCACACCAAAAAGGGAAGGACCCTTCATTATCATGGATGTCCTATCCCCCTTATTATATAGACTCTGACTTCCAGTGACATGGAAGATCCACCCTGTGTTTCATACTTCCCTCTTATCACCCTATTGCAAAAACAGCATCCATGGCCCAAACTTCCTGGCTCCACCCCCAGAGCTAATAGAAGGCAAAGAGAAATATGAAATCAAGAAGGTTCTACACCACAGAGGAACACCTTGTTTCTGATCTGATGGAAGGGATATATGGCCAAAGAAGATTCCTGGGTCCCAGAGCAGAACTTAAAGAATGCAAAGTCTGCCCTTCAGGAATATAAGAACCTCCACCCAAAGGCCTTCCCCTCCTCAAAGCAATAACTTTCTCACCTCATAACATCCACTACCATCTTTGCTCCCTCACCTCTCCACTTTTCATTTAATATGTCCAATGTCTCTACTGCATCTCTCTCGTCTCCCTCATCCCTGTTCATTTCAGTACCTCCTATGGAGGACCACCTTACTTCACCGCTGCATACCCCTTCTCCACCAGTGGCCCACACTCCTCATCATGAAGATGCTGTGGTATTGGCAGCAGACAGTGTGCCTCCTAATCCTGGTGCTCCATATACCGTCCCCACCCTTGAGCCACCTGCTGATGCCCCGACCCCCATAATTTCCATAGATATCCCCCTTCATGCCCACACCCTCCAGTCCTCCAACCTCACAGACAATAAATGCAGTGCGCTCCATAAATATCTTATGGACTCCCACATGTTCATGAGGATTTCAGCCTTCACTGACCCCTTCTCATTGTTCTTCCTCCTCTTCATGGTTTACCTCCAGCTGGAGCACCTCCCCCATCTTTTTCAGTCTCGTATCAGTAACAACCACCGCAGCATTGCCCTTGTTGGGGACTCTATTCAAACCATTCACTTCAGAGCTATCAGACATGTCCATGATCTGGCCCATTAGCTAGGTTACTTAGAGTTTGTCCAAGATATTGACAGATACCTTCAATAGACTGCCACGGTTTCTGTTCTTACCAGCATTACCATCTCTGGATATGCCATCCATTCTTTCTCCCCATTACCCTCAGAAATCATCCACAATTCTGTTTCCATGGTAAATGATACTTCCAGTGCCTCATCCTCACCCCTCGACCCAATGGAAGCCTTAGCCATTGACGCCCTCCAGGCTTGCTTCAACCGTATCCAGGAGGCTACAGTCCAACAACACATTCTTTAAGGTGACCTACCCTGTCCCAGCAACCACAACTGCTATCAGGACTCCTGCTTTGTGTGCCACAGGCTGGGGCATATTTGAGTTCATTGCCCCCATTACATGTGCCCATTCTGCCACTGCTGCTTCTCTGGTCACACTCAGGCTGCCTGCCCCTTTTGAAACCATTGTTCCCCACCTGGGTCATCCTCCTCCTCTGCCTCCTCCTGCAGCTCCCACCAATCCTGGGGATCCTTTTGGTCCTACACCTCCCACACTTCTGGCCACTCTCAGCACTCTGGCCATATGCTTCCAGTACCTTCACCTCAATCCCTGCCAGCATTAAATGAGGACAATGACTTCTGCTTCAACTCTGTTGGAGAAAGTAACATGTGCAGATCACCCATCGGGCCCTGCCGAGGTTTGTAAAAATGTGGTCTCACTAGAGTGTCGACCCTACTAAGGGGGTAATGTTACGATCAGCCCCTTTTTCCTCTTTTCTTTCATTCTTGCTTCTTTTGCCTTGTATTACTTAAACGTGCACAGCCCTTCTATTAGTCAGCATTATGGCTGTGCATTTCCCCTATCTCTTATCTGTGACTCATATATTCCATGACATTCTATGTAGTTCTATCATGCACAGCCTTCTGACTCATTTTGCACTGTGCATGACTCATTTCTCCTTATCTCCAGTTACTCCTTTTGAGCTCCTCTCTTATCGAGCTGTAGCACTGCTTGGTCTGTGTGCAGGACTCTTACATATAAATAGGGCACAGTACAAGTGGTATAACCTTAGCTTGAGCCTACTCGAGATAGCAATCTATTGTATCTTTGACCCTCTTGCTCTCCTCTGTTCTCCCTTTGAACCACTTGGCCTTGCAGCATCTTCACTCGAGGATACTTTACCCTCATCTTCGATGTCACCACATACTCACCTAGGGTTGCTTTTACTCCCCATCTTACAACATACCAGGCAGGATATTTCCATAGACTTTATTTCTGGATTTCCCACAGTGAAAGGACTAGACTCTATCTGTATTGTGGTTGATCAATTCTCAAAGGAAGTTGTCTTTGTGCCTTGTGCCAAAACTATCAATTCAAAGGAGCTGGCATTTTTATTCAGAGATCATGTATGGTGTAAGCATGGGCTTCCCAAAAGCATTGTTTCTGATCATGGACCACAATTCTCCTCTGCATTCACAGTCAAACTATGTAAATTATTAAAAATTGAACAAAAAATGTTGACTGCATATTACCCGCAGACAGACAGACAAACAAAGCATGTAAACCATGACTTGGCACAGTATTTAAGATGCTATATGTCAAAAAATCAGGAATCTTGGCCAGAATATGTTAAACTGGCAGAATTCACACACAATAACATCATCATATGTGCTACTAGTAGCATCTCATTTTTAGTCACTAGGAATTATATGCTGTGCATGGGATTTGAAATCCCCAAATTATATTCTACTGCTGGACAGTTCATTACACAAACTGGAAAAGTACATGCTGAAGTCAAGCAATAGTGCAGGCTAAAAAAACATGAACAGCTGCACTAGAATATTTAAAAGGAGATTTCATCTGGTTATCCATGGAGCATTTATAATTACCTTATGCTTCTGCAAAGCTTATCCAAAAGTGGATTGGGCCATTTGAGATCTTAAAGACCTCCTCAAATAAGATTATCCTTGAACTTCTGAGCAGGATAAAAATTCACCCTATAGTTAATATTTTGTGTGTAAAGCCCTTCAAAGACCAATTGCCCAGGCAACCTGTCAGCAAGCCTGATGCTATTCATATCTCTGAAAATGGATCCAAGGAGTTCAAAGTCAACTACCTTCTGGATTTACATTCCACATGATGAGGCCTATTCTATTTGTTAAAATGGAAAGGATATGATGTCAGCAACACTACATGGCAGGCTGCAACAGACCTAATAAATGCTCCTCTGGCTATAAAGGGGTTTCACTGAAAAAATCTGGCTGCACCCAGAAAAGTTAATGGTGTTATGCTAGACAAATTCACATACCTGTTCTATAACTCTGGTTGAATCTGGAATCTTCAATTTAAAGATGGGATAATGTTGTAGATACTCCAAAAATATCATATTCAAACACTCTGTCTTCATACAAGCATTCTAGTAATACACACATGCTCACATAAGATGATATTATAAGGCTAGACTGATCATGTGATATGACATCATTCCTTATCTCCTTATCTATGATGTCATCATCTAGACCACCTCATGTTAGACACATGTAGCTTAATCATGCCTCATGTATTTAATTTAGTAGAACATATTTATAACAGCCAAGAGTCAAGCTGAGCCCCAGCTTCAACCTCTTGTGTCTTTGACCAAAGTCCTTAGCCTCCACTTCAGTTTTCCTTTCATGTGTAGTTGAGGCCAAGGGTCATGTCCAATCAGCATTAGCTTTGGTCACCTCAGGAAACACTCGGAAGACTCCAGAAGCATCACAATCAGTGCGCTGAAAGGTACATACTACTATGTAAATAATAGGCCCAATCTACAAAACATAGCGAAGGAAAGAAAGTGGGTATTACACAGTTCTACACTGCTACTAATCAACAAACCGTCATTGTGACATGATTGTTTCTCTCATGAGTTGTGCCGACTGACCGAAACGAGTTTCTAAAGATTGAATTTTCGCCGGGTTAAATCCCGGGCGCTGTTTTGTTCAGCAAAGTCTAGGGATTGTCATGGGTGAACCCATGGGTGCCTCGATGTGGACCCACACCCACACACCAAACTACTGGTACCCTAGAAGTCAGTTCAAAGATTTCCATGTACAAAATCGTTATCAGCCTCTTTTTTTTTGGTTTTTGAAATACCCGTTTTGTATAACCCCTGTCTGTCAGCCATCTAACAACGCCTTTTCTTCTTCTTTCCTCCTACCACAACATTCTTAGCATGGCTGACGAATACCCTCGATTACCC
>JBBPUL010000096.1:0-39814 GCA_038094675.1 Spongispora temasekensis
CAAAGCCAATATAATGGTTCTGTGCGTTCACCAAATTGTACTGATAGAGAGCCGCATGCTCAGCTAACCCACAATGCAACATTAGAATCTGGCATTGCCAGTGCTGTACGAATACACCTACAAGCTGTAGACATGAATTGTTAGCACAATCACGAAAGGATGGATCAAAGAATGCGGTCACTTACAAGTTCCGATTAGCCAAACGGGTCCGGTAGATTCAGACAGAATGCCGCGTCCAGTGAAGACGGATGTTTGGGGTGATCCATTGGTGTCGAGGTCATGATCTGCAGTCCAAACCCATGTACCCTAATCAACGAATGTCATCAATGAAGTATGACATACAGAGTGCCAATGACGACACGGACCTCAAAGTATGCGCTGGACCCAGAGGTCAGGTGGATACCCAGAAAGGCTGCCTGGCAAGCGGAGTTCAGAGAGCCAGATGGACAGGCTGCGTTCTGCATGTTGGTGCCTACAGCTAAATGTGTGTGTTGGATTAGTAGTCGGTGGAAGATCAAGCGTGTTTCATACGGACCTCCTCCAAGCCTGGTGGCCACTAAGATGAGAAACGGTTCTCGTACAGACTCGAAGGATGGCTTACCGGATGTGACTATCCCAAAGACCAGCGGCGCCCTGCTGATTGGAGGGTTCGTGGACGTTCCACTCGAGCATGATTGCACCAGGAGCTGGCGATGCTAATGAGATTGAACGCCCGTGGCGAATGCTCTACTCACTAGGACCAGCTGTGGAGAAGACGATGTCACTGATCTCCATGATGCCCTGGGACCCGGAGGTGCCCGCCTGCACTACAACGCGCGGATTACTCTGAGACTGGAAGTTACTCCCTCCTCCAAGAATAACGGGCCAAGCTTCTCCGACTATTCGAGTCCCCGGAGGTATCCTGATCGTGTCAGTGACGTAGTATACGCCCGCATCAAAGAAGATGATCTTGCACCCAGCGTACTGCAGAGCAGCCAAAGTCAAGATGAAAATGCCAACAGTCTGGGAAGGCTGACGCTGACGCGAGCCATACCTGATTGAAGATATTTTGAATTGCCACAGTGTCGTCTGTCTTGCCATCACCCTTGGCACCCTGATTCTTGACGCTGATAAATTGGTTGGTGGAATAAGTTGTGTACTGAGGATGGGCCTTTCCGAATATTCTACCAGAGCTGTCTAGGAGGATAGAGGGCTTGTTCGGCGTGTTGATGCTGGCTTGAATCCAAGTTTTATCGCTACTAGTTCCAGAGTATACATGTCCTTGGGCCCACGAAGCAACAGTGATAGTGCCACCCTCGAGGACAGTGGCCCCGTTGGCGACACCGACTACCGTGGGGACGTTTGTTAGCTTAATGTTGTCGAGAACCAAGGAGTATGGAAGGGTCCCGTTACTAGCAGCGGAAGACCGAACGAATATGGGTGTGTTGGTAACCACCGCATCAATTATGGCCACAGAACCAACGCCCTAGTAGAAAAACTATAAGAATGCGATACTTTCAAAAAAACCGATCCGCGAATATGTAGCTCACCTGGGTCGCTTCCGTATGTCCGCCAACAGTCAATTCAAAGCCAACCTGCGAAACCGGTACCGTCGGGCACAGTCAACTTGTAAACATGCAGATTACTCGAGTTTACTCGCCTCGCAATTGTTGATAGTAACACCCTGGAATGTGAACCCTGGTAGGGGTGTCAGCCAAAATCACCGTAGATTGGTGTGGAAGTAACGAACCCCAATTCCAAATGCCTGATATGGCTGGGGAATATGATTAGACCGATGTCCATACTTGTACTAATCATACCTCCACTTACCGGTGTTGGCATTGTTGACAGTAAGGTTGCGAATCGTGAACTGCTGGCTCCCAACCAGAATACCAATATTTCCTAACGATATTTCATAAATGTGTTCACGTCTCAGCCTAAAAAATGGCATTTTACCTCCATTAAAAATGATATCTAGCAAGAGAGATAAGCGCTCTGTGCTGTATGTTATCGTCGCTGCTTACCTCCCATGAAACCCCCGCTTAAGGTAACGTAGGCAACGGTGAACTGAGAAGTACTCCCAACCCAAGATGATCACTCACCTTCCATTTTCCATGAACAGTCCTGACAAAAACATCACGGTCATTTCAACAGAATTTCTGTTTCATGCACACCTTGGTGCTTAGTGCCAGGGGCAGTGGACATCTCGACGACTACATTAACGAGCGAGGTCGCCTGGGACACTTGCCAGTGTAAGCCGGTTGCTGTCGTCGAGGAATGAATCTGCCTCAGATCGATAATGAAGTTTCGAACGGATCGGAAACTACATCGGAAATACATAATTTCAGCGACATGATGAAATAGTGAAATAAACAATTCATTACAAGTTATCTTGATTCGCGAACCACTGTGCACCATAGCCGTTGGGAATGTAGGGATCCGCGTCTGTTGAGCATTAAATTCGTGATTTCTTCGTTGTATGTCAAAACAACTTACCGATGACTGCAATGCCGCTGAAATTCGAACCAGCAAGAAGAGTCGGAGGATTTTTTGCATCTCCGATCAGCTGCGTGTAGTAGTACGTGTTAATGGGCGATGACAGTAGGTAATTGCTAAAAGTAGATTAGCAGGGAGTAGCAGGCATTGACTAGAACAAGCTTGTTTACCCCTGTGGGAAATACACGATCGCCGGAGAGAGTCTACGGAGCTCGAGTCAGTCGTAGAGCATAGACAGCATATCATATCGTCGTACGTCGATGAGGAACAGGTGGTCCCGCCACAGCGTCCACCAGAAGACATGGCTAAACTGTGAACCCAAGCGTCAACGCCATCGTCACGGGTTTATCGCAGTACATACTTGATTGCGGCGGTGTCATCAGTGACACCGTCACCCTTTGCGCCAAAGTCTTTGACGTTGCGAAAAACCTGATAAGAGCTCGAGTCGGAATTGAATGGGGACGTCCCCTGGTGATCAATAGTCTCCAGCCAATATGGCTCAGTAGATGAGGCATCGCCGCCACTCAGGGCGGCTGAGCAGGACGAGCCGAGACCAAAAGCTGTTCGGGGGACACTAAAGACCGCAACAACGATGAGAAAGACCAAACTGGGTAACATGGCTGAAGAACAAGTAGAGTTGTTATACCAATGAAGAGCATACTCACAGAGGGGCATGGCGTCTCTTATATACTGTCCTGAACACGATGCGATGGGAGTGTTCCAGCAGACGAAAGGAGTGCAAAACAGTTGTTCTGAGCACAAGGTGTGCTTGTACATCGCTGCAGACTTGTTATCGACAGTTAAATCGCGGCGTGGTCGATACAAGGCAGACCGCAAACGCATTCTGGTGCGTGTTCCGCTGGCAAGTATCACGGAAGCATGTTCCGCGTTTGTTATACTTCAGCTTGTTCCGTGATCAGGTGGAAGGGAACATTGATTAAATTCAAATTGAACTATGTGGCAGTCGGACCAGGTCATACTAGGCCAACAGAATCTGGGGAAAAGAGTGATCAGCTTTGAGTAAATCCAGCGCAACGGGAAACCATCCGAAGAGGCCATAGCAGGGCATTATCCATTGTGGTGGGATAGCTACGTGATCCGTGTGGCTGAAATTCTCTGGGTTCTACATACTGGGGCGGTAGTTCCGACGCAAGCTACTAAGACGGCTGTTCTGGAGAAAAGAAATTGTCATGCAATGATTCGGATCTTGGTCAAGTTTTTGGGTCATTCGTTCACCAAATAGAGTAAAAGCACCGTACCTTCCTGCCAGTGCTTGAAACCCAACTTACCAGTATGCAAGCATCCAGCGCGGGATGCATAGATATGGAAATGTCCTCGACTTCTTCATTTATTGATCTTCGACAATTACTATCATTGTCACGCTGCCTGGATGTCAGATAATGCACACCAGTGAAAATGTATACCCATGTGCGCCGGCAATTTGCAGCAAATACGGAGGAGGCCTCGACAGCCACGAAGTCAACCACAGGTCAAAACTGCGGTTGTCGTTCGTCACGCCGGCTGACACAGAACATAAAACGAAAAAGCTCTTGTGCACGCGTCACCTTTGCTATCTCTGACCGTAACGTATGCAGTGAGAAGTACTCGGGAAGCAGAAATACCGCTTTGGAGGAATAACGCACGAAGAATGGGGCAAGACACCTAAATCTACCGCACCATGCGGACTGAGCTAACTGAGAAGAGAATGAGAACCCGCTCATCAGCTGACCAGCCCACGTAGCCTGTTGTAGATCGGATGTGCATTTGAAAGGAGCAGGCGTCACAGTGAAATTCAGAAGTAAGGCCTCCCTCGTCGGGTACTATCTCCGAGTCGGCGCTCACGCGTCCACTTACCCGCCCCCCTTCATATACACTACCAACACCCCCCGCATCACCGCTGCCGTCCTCGACACCGTCCTCAATGCGCTCGCGGAATGGACACCTTCCTGGGATGACGGGTGTTCAGTTTGGCCGCCGCCGGGTGACCAGGGTGGAGGCGCAGAGAGGTACAATGACAGTTTGGACGCCTTTGTACACGGGGAACAAGGAGCACCAAAGGCCAAGGGAAAGGCCCAGGGTACTCGGAAGGGAAAATCGAAAACTGGGGGGGTCGAGCAGGATTTTTCATTGGTCCTCCTGATTGAAAGGGCCGAAAAATTGGCCGAGCGTCTCCCGCCGGAGCTCGTCGTTTTGCTCTCCCATTTAGCTGAATTGGTCTGCTCCGAGGCCGACATCTCTGTTATCGTTTTTTTTTGTGGCAGGCACGTGTCGAGATCTCGGTCATCTTTATCTCCTGCGTCTCCTGGCAAGATCCTTACTATCTCGACCTGGATCTCCCGTCCACATAGGGTGAGGGCGAGGAGGCTTTTGCGACTCGGTGTGACGAGTCTGACTTATTCGTCTCTTTGACATCCTCCAGAGGCTCGTCTCTGCGTTCCGTCCAGCCTCGTCAGATGACGAGGACGTGTCGCACTTGGCCTGCCACGCTGCTCTACAGCCGCTCTTGAGAAATGCACAGAAACACTCTGACACCTTGTCCGTCTACACCCGCGACGCCATCGAACTCCAGTACGTCGCCGCGGCCCGGTGGCCCGGGTTTGTTGAACCCGTCGCAGAGCAGTACACCGATTTTGTGCGGCAAGCACAAGCAGAAGGATTCGCCAACTAATATCATGACAGTCGTAAACAGCAATATGAAAAAAAAATGGCGGTGACATTATCTCCTACCCAACCCACTCAACTCCCAGAACATCCTCCGCCGAATAAATGGCACTTTTCCCGCCATCCACAACGTCCAGTTCCGGAATGTCTCCGCACTGATGGGTAACCACCAGTATGCCCAAGCCTCCTTCGAACTCATGATCGCCAGCAGTCTTTTGCTGAAACCGATCACTCCGACCGCGCGCGAGCGCCGTTGCATGGCAAAAGTGTGTAAGTGCGTGTCCGCTTCCGATAGTGACCGTGTCTCAGCCTCTTGGATATGTTTCGTCAGTGCTTCACCCAAGAAGATAGCGTCGCGCAATCCAAGATTCATTCCTTGCCCTCCAGCAGGAGAATGAATATGTGCTGCGTCGCCCACAATGCAAATGGCGCCACCCTCTGGTTCTCCAGATTGCGATGGGCGCGAGTAAAGAATGTATCGGCTAACGCTGCGTGGTTGCGAAAACGGGTTACCCAGACCATGTCTTTGATGCGAACAGACTTTCCCCTGGGGTTCACAGAAGGATCGGATGACAAACTGTACAGTGCAAATCTGTCAACCAGGTTTTGAATGTATTCTTTCGAGGGTGAGCGCGGAATCTCTCCATCTTCCGATGGAATGCCGGCCCCAATGCGGTACAATTGTCCAGTGAGGGACGGGTGACCATTATCAATGAGGTATTCGTTGAACGTAGAGGGCATAGGGACGCAAAGGAAGAACCCGTTCGAGGACAAGGTTCCTCCGAAAGAGATGTCCTCGAGTGGAGTATCAAAAGTGACGTCTGCGAGAATCATCTGTGCAAGATTTGACTTTTTCTTCCGACATTCCACTTATTGGATCAGTGAAAGGAATCCCAGCGACCGAGCGAACCTGAGTGTAAAGGTAAGCAACACGATATTGTCGCACAATGGGAAAACATGTATACTCACTACAGAGCGTGCACCATCCGCGCCAACCACATGTGTCGCGGTGATCACTCGGCCGTCTTCAAAAGACACGTCCGTCAGGTTCGGATTTTCCCGGTTACGGACCATCCCGACGACCTTTAGAGGGCGTTGAACGGCCACACCAAGGTTAACTCGAGCACGTGTTCCGTCAGGTTCTGGGAGATCACAACGGCGTATGGATAACGGGTGTAGTGCTTGAGGTAAGCGACGTCGAACGGAAGCAAGATGCGCGTCCGTGTTCCAAATCCGAGGTTCGTCATTTTCGTTCCTTGTGACACAATGTGGTCTCCGCATGTCGAGGGCCTACGAGATGTTGAGCAACAAGAGAAAACCGCGCATACTAGCATGAGTGGCAGCATGGAACATGAGAGCACGAGAGGTATTCTCGCCTTGTCCCACGGCATCTACAATGACGAAGTCACGGAGACCATGGTAGCGAGGCCCGTCGGGCCTGCACCTACGATGAGCACGGTAGTACTGTCGGGTAGTGGCATTGTTGCGGTCAGCGGAACCTGTGGAGTTCATACAGTATATATATGTATGGATTTTGGCATGATCACGGCAAACTTGGACAGCTTTGAGTGCGGTGTACTACCTGACCCTCGCGTCTTGTCGCATCTAAGGCAGCACCTCCTCGGTACCAACAGAGACCTAAAGGTCGGTTTCGTATGTTTTGGCCTGTGAGGTGGTCGTGCCTACTAATCATTAATTTGACACAGCCAGGCTCGCGGCTTCTCGTCGAATTCGCTAAGCACGGCGAGACACGATGAGACAGGGCTGGACAACGCTGCCGACCGAGCTGACACCACTGCTCACGATCGCGACCTCAAGGCATCATAGGGCCCGTCGTCCCACGCGTCATGTCCTGGCAC
Source organism: Spongispora temasekensis (assembly GCA_038094675.1). Taxonomy (NCBI): domain Eukaryota; kingdom Fungi; phylum Basidiomycota; class Agaricomycetes; order Boletales; family Boletaceae; genus Spongispora; species Spongispora temasekensis. The sequence continues at coordinate 6,996 of JBBPUL010000096.1, forward strand.
GTTGGCGGAAGACATCATCTTCCATGCATGTCCAAGTTTGTTCTCGTCGCTGACGGAAAAGACGTCGGAGATCGGTGTCGTCGTCGCCCAAAAAGAGTAGACTGGGTGGTGGTCAAGGTACGCGTGATTTCACTTTCATAAGTTCTGAAAACAAACAAACAAAAAGACCTTTCAGGTCTCGCAACGGCTACTGGGTCCGGCGACGTTTCCAGTCGACCAACTATGTACTGTACTCGCAATTCTCGGTGCGCTGTTGGAGGAACACGCGGCCGCATGATCTGAGATTTTGAGATGCCGGGCGAGAACATGTACATATGTACCGACATGGAGATTGGCAGAGTGCATGTGTTCGCGGCCTAAGTTATGTAAGTAGTCTGGAGCCATTCTAGGAAAACGCACTGATCTGCTACCCGAATTTACTACAACGGACCGAGACTAGGTTTTCCTTCTCCTTTCCTTCCCCCCCTTTTTTTAATATCTACGTTGTTGGTCCAGGCGCTGAGCGTGCTCTGGAATCCGTCTGCATTGGCAGATTGATTGACGACACCGTTCCCGTCCACGCTTAACTGGTACGTCGAACCGATCGTAGACAAACTATAGACGTTGATATTCGACGCCGAATCGACGGTGAAGATTTGCGTCTGACACGAGCTGGAGGCGATGCAGGTTTGGACATAGTTCTGCAAACATGTATTGAAGGGACGCTCAGATATCCGGGCTAATCTCATGGACAACACTTACTTGGAAAAAGCTGTAAAGGCCAGCGCCTGGATGCCCCAGCAACCATGTCAGTCGATAAACGCAAGACACGAGAATCGTACTAGTTACCGAACACGATGATGTTGGATGAGGCTTCGACGTACATCCCCCAAGCCATGTCGATATTACCAGAGAAAGTTGGGTCGTGATATGCAGAATCGGAAACGTAGGGGAACGGAGCAGCGGGGGAGGGTTGATAGTAAGGCTGGAGGAAGTAGAGAGAACAGTAACGGATAACGTCAACATAGCTCGAAATGAGAACCACGAAATGAGACACTCACAGTCTCCGACTGAACAAAGCCAATATAGTGATTCTGAGCGTTCACCAGGCTGTACTGATAGAGAGCCGCATGCTCGGCTAGTACGGCGTCGTCAACCTTCCATCAAACCTGTACAAAACGGACCAAAGGCACTCACAGGCTGTGGTCGTGCATCTGAGTCAGCACCACGAAGAGGTTCCAGAATGTGATAGACATACATGTACCAATAAACCATACAGGTCCCGCGGATTCCGAGAGCACGCCACGCCCAGTGAAAACAGAGATCTGGAGCGAACCGGGGGTATCTAAATCATGATCTGCAGTCCACACCCATGTCCCCTTGTCGTCGCCGGGTGAATGAAAGACTCGCGACAGAAGACGACGAAGATACAGACCTCAAAATACGCGCTAGATCCAGATGTCAGGTGGATACCCAAAAAGGCTGCCTGACAGGTGGCGTTCACAGAGCCAGATGGGCAGCCCGTGTGTTGCATGTTGGTGCCCGCAGCTAAACTCAATTCGATCAGAGGCCGTAATTAAAGCATCGCAGTACCCTACGCACCTCCTCCGAGCCTAACAAATGGGAGCACGACTAAGGATTTCGCATTAACATAGACAAATAAAACATACCGGACATGACTATCCCACAGGCCAGCAGCGCCCTGCTGATCTACGGGGTCGTGGATGTTCCATTGCAGTGCGATCGCACCAGGAGCTAACAAGAGACATTAGATTGACTGCGAGGTGGCAGCAGCACTTGACTCACCAGGGCCAACAGTGGAGAAAACGACATCGCTAATCTCCATGACACCCTGGGATCCAGGAGTGCCCACTTGGACTACAACGCGTGGACTGCTCTGAGACTGAAAATTGCCCCCTCCTCCTAGAATGACAGGCCAAGCTTCACCGACTATCTGGGTTCCCGCGGGTATTCTAATCGTATCCGAGACGTAGTATGCGCCTGCATCAAAGAAGATAATCTTGCATCCGGCGTACTGCAGTGTCGCGATAGATCAGAAGGGAAGATCATTCCTCAGTAGAAAGACACATGGAGATGGAGAGAGGGGCTACCTGATCGAAAACATTCTGAATTGCAGCAGTGTCGTCCGTCTTGCCGTCACCCTTCGCGCCTTGGCTCTTGACGCTGACAAATTGGCTGGTCGAGTAAGTCGCATATTGAGGATGAGACTTTCCAAAGATTCTACCCGAGTTGTCGAGGAGGACAGAGGGTTTGTTCGGCGGGGTGGTGTTGCCCTGAATCCATGTCTTATTGTCACTAGTTCCAGAGTATACGTTCCCTTGGCCCCATGACTCGATGATGGTAGTACCTCCCTCAAGAATGGTGGTCCCATTCGCAATGCCCACCGCAGTGGGGACGTTCGTCAACTTGATGTTGTTGAGAACCAAAGAATACGGTAGCGTCCCGTTGCTCGCGGTAGAAGAACGAACGAATACGGGCGTATTAAGAACCACAGCGTCGATTATGGCCTCCGAACCGACCCCCTGGAAAAGAATTATGAACAATAAAGCAACCGTGATGGCGAAGACACTCTCACCTGAGTCGTCTGCGTATTTCCACCGATGGTCAAATCGAAGCCAACCTGTGAAAGTCAGTGGTGTCAAACGGGTAAATGTCCAAGTAGTTTCGAATATACCCACCCCACAATTGTTGATAGCGATCCCCTGGAATGTGAATCCTTTATGGATATTTCAGGAGAAACTTCTTTAGCTGTAGACAAATTGAAAGGACAGACCCCAGTTCCAAATACCCGACACAGCTGAACATGCAGTTACATAGATCATCGACCGCATTCATGCGTCACGTTTCCACTCACCAACATTGGCATTGTTGACTGTGAGATTCCGAACCGTGAACTGCTGATTCCCAACCATGAGACCGATATTTCCTGGTACATGACCATTAACTTGTCCCATCAATTGAAGGTCGCGATCTACCTCCGTTAAAAACGATATCTGACGAGACATAAGCACTTCAGTGATCTATATCATGTTGCGTTGTGGCCACCCACCTCCCATAAAACCGCCGCTGGGAAGTTGAAAAAGACAACGTAAACGTTAAATATTGCCAAACGACGAGAAACAGTCACCTTCCATTTTCCATGAACAGTCCTGCAACAAGAGATATTAATTCCACATGACGAGACGCGATCGTTTATTCGCACCTTGATGCTTCGTCCCACTGGCGGTAGACATCTCGACGACGACATTCACAAGCGAAGTCGCCTGAGACACCTGCCAGTGTAACCCGGTCGCACTGTTTGAAGGAGGGATCTGCCTCAGGTCGATGATCATATTTCGGATGGATCGAAAGCTAATCAACGCAAATAGTGTCAGTGGTTATGATCAAAGCCGGAGGCAATCGACAGTCCATTACAAGTTGTTTTGACTTGTGAACCACTGGGCGCCGTACCCATTAGGAATGTAGGGGTTTGCGTCTGCTGGACGTGAGATACGGATGTTATCATAAAATAAAATAAAAAGAACTTGCCGATGACCGCGGGGCCGTTGAACGTGGGGGAAGCAAGGAGAGTCGGAGGATTCTTGGCATCGCCGATCATCTGCGTGTAATAGTAGGTGCTAATGGGCGATGACACGAGGTATTTGCTAATCCTCGGTCAGTTAGGCGTGCACGTTGATTGTATGCGCTACATTTACCCCTGCGGAAAATACAGGATCGCCGGAGAGAGCCTACGGGGCATTGAGTCAGCAACGAACACGGACAAGATATGGCTTCATACGTCGACGATGCGCAGGTAGTCCCGCCACAGCGTCCCCCGGAAATCATAGCCGCGCTAAAAGATGTCAATGTTTAAGCAACCCCTGCGAGTTCATCGTAACAAACTTGATAGCGGCGGTATCATCAGAGACACCGTCACCCTTGGCACCAAAATCTTTGACATTGCGAAAAACTTGATAGGACGAGTCGGGGTTGAATGGAGACGATCCTTGGTGGTTGATTGACTCGAGCCAATACGGGTCAGATGCCGAAGCGTTACCGCTACCTAGGGCATCCGAGCAAGACGAACCGAGACCAGAAACCGTCCGAGAGGTGCTCATGATCGTAGCAAGTAGAAGCAAGCCAGAACTCGGCCACATGGCGATGTGTAGAGGGTATTAGACGATGTGTGGAGGGTATTGAAGGCCGTATATGCACAGGCAATGGACCTTGGGAACCAGTTTCGAGAACCTCAGTCGACGAGTGGGTGATGAAGGGAAGCCGTGGTATGCGTGCGGCTGACTCGCAATCGATGATCAGCCTGTTTGTGCGTGATCAACAGCGACGCATTTAGTCAATTGAAAATTTAGTATCCCGAGGTGGCTGCTTCAACTCACCCTGCTCCATGATCAAGTTGAAAAGAAGGGTCTTTGAATGCAAACATCGGGAGATGGATCTACGTGGACCAGGCAACCAAAAAAAAAAAAAAGGATTCTGCATTTCCAATCCAATGAAGTGATGCTGGCCCCCCGAATGTTCTCCTAGTATACTAAAGGCAGTCTGGCAGGAACAGAAACAAGGATTGTCAGACTTCCGATAACTGATTAAGCAATAAACGCGCCTACTAAATGAAACCTTCGGATTACATAACGAATACTGTTTTCGTTGGCTACATGAAGATGCTCTCAATTATGCCATGCAGTCATAGTATCCTGGAACCCATCTGCATTCCCGCTGGCATTGACGAAGCCAGTCTCCCCTATTCTCAACTGCCAGGTCGTACCGACAGTGGATAGACTGTAGACAGACACCCCGGGTGCCGACGCCGAATCAATATTGGTCACATAGGGTTGACATGTGTTGCTGCTGAGGCATGTCTGCCCATAATTCTGTTTCAGGTATGATCATAAGCACTGCCGTTCGTACACATACACATGAGGAAACTTACCTGGAAGAAACTGTAAAATCCGGCACCTAAAACGAGGTCAGCCAAGGAAATGGTTTCACCCCAAGGGATTACTTGACGAACCGAAAAGGAGGATGTCGGACGAGGATTGGATGTACATTGCCCACGCAGCCTCCAAGCCAGTAGGAAAGCTAGGATCGTTGTAAGATATGTTGATGCTATATGGTGCCGGTGGAGCAGGGTCTGGTTGATAGTAAGGCTGGTTGTAGCAAGTAGCTCTGTGAGCGCACAACCTGGTTACGTTCATCACCTCCACTCACTGTCTCTGTCTGTGCAAGACCTATGTAATGGTTCTGGGCGTTCGCTAGATTGTACTGGTAGAGAGATGCGTGCTCCGCTAGCGTGCCATGTTACATCTCTTCTAGTCGTGACATGGCTAGCAACTTACATGCTAAAGCGGTGTAAGACGTCAGTAGTAAGGAAGCGGAATCGCTCCGACGTACATGTACCAATAAACCAAACGGGACCCGCTGACTCCGAGAGGATGCCTCGGCCAGTAAAAATTGACGTTTGTCGGGAGTTCTGGTCGTCCAGATCATGGTCGGCTGTCCATACCCATGTTCCCTGATCGGCAGTTTGGTTTCTAAAAATCTCCTGACTTTGAATGGCTGGACATACGCACCTCGAAATATGCACTCGACTGTGAAGTCAGATGGATACCCATGAACGCGGCCTGGCAGTCAGTGTTGATAGATCCTGCCGGACATTGAGTGTATTGTATGTTGGTGCCGATAGCTAGATGGGTGTGAGAAGATGGTCAGATCAAGTATGAAGAAACTGACCTCCTCCTAGCCTGTCAACTTGCAATGTAAGCACATGTAATGAAAGCAACATCGAGTTCACCGAATATGAGAATCCCAAAGACCAGCAGCGCCCTGGTGGCCCGAGGGATCATGAACATTCCATTCAATCAAGATTGCTCCGGGAGCTGTAGAAGACCGGGTTCAGTCTCCATACTCTGAACGTCACAATGGCAGTTAGCAATGGTAATCACCCGGCCCGATAGTGGTGAACAGCATATCGCTGATCTCCATGATACCTTGAGAACCAGTGGTACCAGCTTGAATAACAGGCAGTGGGTTGCTCTGGTTCTGGAACTTGCTTCCGCCTGCCAAGATGACTGACCATACTTCTCCTACGATTTGAGTCCCAGCAGGGATTGTGATCGTGTCCGTGACGTAGTATACGCCAGCATCAAAAAAGATTATCATGCAGCCGGAATACTGCACAAGAGTATCAATGCACCGACCCATACGCCCAGAATCAATACATTACCTCGTCAATAACATTTTGAATAGCCACAGTATCGTCAGTGGCGCCATCTCCCATTGCTCCCTGGCTTTTAACGCTGACAATTTGACTCGTAGCATAGTCGGCATATTGAGGGTGTCCTTTACCAAAGATTGCTCCTGAGCCATCAAGGAGCACCGAGGGTTTGTTAGGTGAAGCGACGTCGCCTTGCACCCAAGTCCCTTGGTCAGAAGTTCCTGAGAAGACATTGCCCTGCGCCCAGGATGCGATGGTAGTACTCCCTCCTTCGAGAATAGTAGATCCATCTGAGACGCCGACTGCCACTGGTACATTGGTCAATTGGATATTGTTTAAAACGAGCGAGTACGGGAGTGCGCCATTGCTTGCGGCCGATGATTGCACAAAGATGGGTGTGTTGGTGACAACAGCGTCAATGATTGCTTCACCACCGACAGCCTGGAATTATGCAACAAACGAAAGCGCAAGCGATGGGGAGGTTTCATTACCTGTCCAGCTTGCGTGTTTCTGCCAATAGTCAAATCAAAGCCAATCTACACAAAGGTTATTCAAAGTTTGACTTGCAGCGACCTGAAAGCAGCTAGGGCTACCTGGCAATTGCTAATGGTAACACCTTGGAATGTAAAACCTGAAAAGAATATGTGAGACAAAATTCTCGTGAGCACTCTAGAGAAACGACACGGACCCCAATTCCACACGCCAGCAACGGCTGAAACCGCGAGTCAGCGTCGACTTGCCTCCACAGTGAACGTACTTGCCTGTGTTGGCATTATTCACAGTTAGGTTGCGAACGGTGAACTGTTGATTTCCGACTTGGATGCCAGTGTGTACTGGCACCAACGTACTCGTAGAGTCTGTTTCATCACTATGAGTCGACCACACTCACCACCATTAAAAACAATATCTATTTGAAGCCGTCAATTTTGCACGTGCTCTCAAACTGAATATGACTACATACCTCCCATGAAGCCGCCGCTAAGGCACATGGGGTAAATTATTGTCGCATTCACACCAACCAAAGCTCACCTGCCGTCCTCCATGAACAGGCCTATCGCATGTCAGCTATTTCCCGACCTTCCCAAATGTTTACTCGCCTTGTTGAGTATTTCCAGAAGCAGTTGACATTTCGACCACGACATTTACGAGCGACGTAGCTTGAGATACTTGCCAGTGCAAACCAATTATCGAGGTTGTCACTGGAACTTGACGCATGTCGATGACCAGATTTCTCACAGACCGAAAACTTACAAAAACGGAATCTCAGTAGGCTGGAAATCAACTGAAAGCAAGCAATGACGCATACAAGTTGTCTTGGTTGACGAACCACTGAGCACCACCTCCATTCGGAATATAAGGATCCGCATCTGTAGCAGTGGGACGTTGATTTCACAAACCACAAGAATCTAGAGGGACATACCGATCACCGCGAAACCACTGAAATTGGAGCTGGCGAGCAATGTCGGCGGGTTCTTCGCGTCCCCGATCATTTGGGTGTAATAATATGTATTAATAGCCGACGATATTTGATATGTGCTAATGATGGGTCAGTAGAATTTTCTCGCGATTGAAATGAAAGATGCTCACCCCTGAGGGAAGTATACAATTGCCGGAGAGACTCTACATAGACTTCGAGGTAAGCAATGGCAACATAATTGGTCCGGTCACATACGTTGACGAGCCGCAAGTTCCCTCTCCACAACGGTTTCCAGAAGACATAGCCATACTATGGGAAAACCAATCAGCGCCATAAAAAAGTCAAACGGGAGAAGCTCACTTTATTGCGGCAGTATCATCAGTAACCCCATCGCCGATGGCCCCGTAATCCACCACATTGCGGAAAACTTGGTAGGAACTTGCATCGGGGTTGAATGGAGACGTTCCCTGGTGCTTGATCGATTCCAGCCAATAAGGGTCAGAAGGTGCAGCAGTCCCGCTAGCAAGTGGGGAAGCGCAGGACGTGCCCAAACCAGAAACCGCTCTGGGTGCATACAAGATTGTGCTCAAAAAGAGCAACGACGAACGATACCACATGCTAAGATGAGGAGAAAAGAGGAGCAGAGGAGACTAGCCCAACCCGTGGAAGTCAGGAAGCCATGAGGCTTATATCTCGTCTCAACGGTGCTGTCCACCTGACTTGCAGAAAAGCATGAGACATGGACTCCATTAGTGAACTAGTGTTTAAGCCTGTCCAAAGATGGTATAACGCACGCAAAATTAGTTAGCGCGCGAAAGTCGACCATGTCGGGCCGGTAACTCAGCTCGTGGACTGAGCAATGGGCTTCTGCGTGATAATAATAATCCACTTGTGCCTACCACCCAATGAGACTTTGGGCTGTATGCGCATGGTTTGACGAAATATGGGATATTGTAGGAGAGCTAGTTTAGAAAAAATGAACTTCTATACAGTGTCACACTGAGTGGCTTGATAGCATCTATCAGAAGGTAGTTTGCTCACTGTCGTAGTTTGAACGCGATTGTTCATCACGATTTGGAATGTTTCCTGTTACTGTCGGCATGCATGAAGAGCAAGCACGCTGCCAATCCGTCAACCAACACCGGTTGTCGCAGCCTGTGAACAAGCCGTGCAGGCTGCAAGAGACAAGAAAAGGCACATGAGTGAGAACTAGCATCCAGCAGCGTTGCAGAGCACGTCACAAAGTCAATCGTTTTGCTCAGCGTGCCACAGTTGGAACGTTCATTAGTAGAAATGGCATGGCCGAATCTGTAGCGTTATGACATCGTGCGCAACCTTTGCAATGCAGGTCGAGTAGCAAAGAGTGAATGAAATGTCTACCTGAAAAAAATCCGGTCATGTGGACGATAGTCAAATAAAAATAACGAAAGTGAGTACCACACCGTCCAATGTCCATACCAAAAATATACTGCTCAGCGCCAAACGCTTAGTATATTGTCGAACCTGGCTCACTGGTGGTCGACACTTGAGAAAACGGCACACAGTCCGGATTATCGCAGCTCATCATTCCAACTGAAGAGTTCTGATCTTGATGAATTCTACTACCACATTTCAAACTTCACTGGCATCAACGACGGTACACATTTTGTGGGAATGAGCCATCGGTCTATTCCTTTCCACATAGGAAATTAGGTGCTGTTTAAAGGTCGGTCATCTATTTTATACGACGACTCACGAGGTGAAGGGAAGTATTGAAGGACCAAATAGCGGAGTTTGAAAAAATATTGGCCATCCCTTTTTTACTTTCTGGGGACTGTATCGGATACCCAGCTGGCCTGAAGAACAAGCTTTCAAAGTCTAAGTCCTACCAAAACAAGTTGAACTTCGTATTCTAAGAAGCTTGTTGCTGAAATGAGACATCGACATCGCATACTCAAACCCAGCCGACAACGGCGCCGACTCAATAGAGTGGCTCAAAGTAGCTGCCTACGAGGGAGCCCACACTTACGACCAAATTATATGTGATGGTATTGTGGACGTACTAGGCGTGGGCTCCCTTGTAGGCGGCTACTTTGAGCCACCCTATTAAATTGAATGAATTCAGCCTGACGAACGAACCCGACCGTGTTTGATGATGGTCGCCGCGGTACTGTAATGACGACAATACGTGTTAGAGTCGAGCTCCTCACGATCACTCGAAGAGAGTAAAAGCTTCGGAATATCGAAACTAGGGAATATGGTACAAGAGACGACTACTTATGTATATACTACGAAACATGCGTTATACTCGTGGTTGTACTTATCGTGACTACAAATGTGAAGAGTGTGAAATAGTGGAAATTAAAATGAAGCCTCATCATGGCGCATGGCCCACTCCTCTCTTGGATCTGACGACTATCATATTCATATTCTTGACACCAGCGGCAACCGTTCAATGACTCTATGAGCTGCTGGCTCGAAGAATCGCCATCTCTTCTTCCCCATCGTGATCCGTGCTGTCCGGTGTTAACTTCACGACAACCACATGTACATTTAGAAAACAGCCACTGGCATAGTCACAAGTACATAGGTGGGGGAGGGTCACCTCCAGGAGTAGTCATGGACGGAACTTGTTCCATACTTATTTGTGCGGCTAGTTACAGACTGTGATGAGTTCCCCGGACCAGTCTCCAGAAGAGCGTTGATCCGATGGACCGCGCACCATGGGGATATGAGAAGAAACGCGGCCGCCACCAAGTCAGTGTACGTACAGTACATATGTATCCATGTCCTTCATCATCAAAAGTCTAACTCGATCGAGGAGAGGCCCGACCTCACGACAGGCACACGAATCGAATGATAGTACCCTTTTGGCAAGTGTAAAAAGATTCACAAGTTTTCCTGTTAGTACATATTACAATCCCATCCCCTAGAATATATGAGAGAGATCAACACAAAAAGGGGTATATAACGACGACATACAATGCAACACACATCTCATACTAGCAACAACACAGAACATTCTATACAACATACACAACACGCACGACATGAACAAGTCCCAACCCTCTTAATAATCAAGCCAAAAAAAAATAACATAATCTATAACATATCCAAGAACGAAACATACTCGCGATCATCTGAGATGTCGATCGACCTCGCCGAGTATGCCTTACTAAATCGGAAAGCAGCACCAGCAGCCGTCGGACTCGAGGTTCGCCAACTCCGGAATGAAGACGAAGAGGATGGTGGCGGCGGCGATGGTGGTGTCGTGGGCGACGTGGGCGTCGTGGGTGGGCTAGTCGGCGGCGTCGACGCAGCCGGCGCCCACAATGACGACGGCTTGTTCCCATACCGGAAAAGGAACCCTTGTCTCTTTCTCGCGCGAGCCATGACAGCCTGCTCGCCCCTGCCTGTCATCGTCGATCGAGCTTCCTCGCTCAGAGAGGCTAGCGGATCAGACGACACCGAATTGCGCGATAAGATCCCGTTCGGCACCGTACGGCTGTCTCGAAAACTGCCCAAGCTGGAACCAGTGTCCACGGCGCTGGAGGCGTCAGACGAGCACGTGACATGACTTGCTCTAATGGATATAAATGCATCCAAGGGTTCCGTGAAAACCCGATGAAAAAAAAAAAAAAAAGTCAGCCCCAATTTTGATGGGAAACGCGTCCCGAAAGCTTTACGTACCTCTTGTCCGCTTTCCTCCTTTCCTTATCGTGTGCCTGGGAGACATCATCGCTGTCAAAGTCCCTCGTACCGCCTCTCTCCAGACCCCTTGTCGTAAACAGACGTATTTTGGGAGCAGCGCTGGACCCTTGAGAACGGCTCCGACGTCGTGTGTGCAGAATATTTCCGGATCCGCCGCGACCAGACGACCGCTGTGTATGTGCGCGCCATGACAGAAAGGAGAAAAGAAAGAAAAAAAAAAAAAGGAAAAACACGTCAGCAGGCCCACGCAACAAGACCGCGCGCTCACGCGAAAAGTTGCTTACAACGACTTTGGAATCGGCGTGCGCTTGCCGAACGCGTTGCTCGTACTGGGCTAGCATGACGCTGTGCTGACTCAGGATGGACGCCGTTTGCGGGTGCGCCTGCAGCAGACCAGGCGTCGGTAATGAAAATGTTTGGATGTTTCCGGACCCGCCCCGCCCGCTAGACGTCAAGTTACTCTCGAAGCCGTCTCCGCAACGACGCTCGGGTTCGACGGGAGATACTGAGTTTTTAGCCGCCGCCACGCGCGAGCGCCGAAAGAAAGAACGCGCCGGGTCTTCATCGGACCGCGTGCTTTGGCGGTCACACGACAACTGTCTGGTTAGGTCAGGAGAACGCTCGTCTTTGCTCGAGACATATGAACGTCGAATGTTTCCCGAACCTCCTCGTCCGGAAGAGTGCTAAAATGATTAGGGGTGCAATCAACAGGCACGTAAATGACGAAAAAAAGAAGGAACTCACAAGCGGATCCCGCTTAGGCGTCAAGCGAAGAGGACTAAGCAGCTCCAGTGCCATCTGGGTCATACGAAGAGTCGCTGCGCGCAGTACTGCGAGTTGCGAGGATTAAGAAGGGGTCACAGTGCAGTCATTCAACAGCCCGGGAAGAAGTTCGAGCCCAACATAAATGGTTGATGGAAGGTGGGAGGGATCCAGATCTGTCCAAGGGGGGGCGTTAGGGATTCTGCCATTGGAAGTGATGAGAATGTATGATTAGACAGGCGTTTGATAAGCAGGGTCCTGTATTTCAACCCGATCGGGGCTGAGAAGAGTAGTGATGTAGAAAGGGACCAATGTCGAGCAAGATGCTTATCTGCCGGAGCTGGAAGCCTTATCGGTGGTGAGGCCGGGGGAACCATGTTGGCTCTGAAAAGCTGTGAACCTACGTACACGGTGCTTAGTATACCGTACCCACCCGTTCAAATATAGCATTCGGAGGCACACATTACGAGGCGAGTAAAAAAGTTTGACTGCATGCTGCTTGCCGTCTCGCAAGTCTGGCTGAACCACCATGCAAAGATGATATCGAGCGATCAAATCCTTGCTCTGATCATCAAGCAGCCATGCCTTTGCCGACGCACCTGTGCATGATGAAACACAAAACGGACCAGCAGTGGTTTTTCATTTAGTGTAATGGAACCACAGGATGGAGGAAAACCGGGATCCGCTCGGCGTCCTCTTCAGAACCGAAGGGGAATTTTCTCCGCATCTTTCCTGCTTTTTCCGTACGTGCAGTCGCACATATGATCCCAGTTTGGGGAAATAAGCTTTCAGTGGCACATTGCCTCCTCCAGACGGGAATCCAGACACGTTTAGGTAGATGAGCTGACGGGAGTGGGAGAGAGTGATGGGCGTTGAGTCACTGATCAGGCCTCAGGTCCGAGTCCGTGATCGGAGGGCCGCGTCAATAAACCAAACCAGCACAGGGCTGGCGTGATGGAGCTGATCATTGGAGATGGGTGGGTGAGAACAAAAAGCGTGTTACGTGACCAAGGAGGTGTAAGTTCCCGGGCCCGACCTTGAGGAATCGAAAAATAGCAGTGCTTGAGGTGAGCATGCTTGGACCACGGTATAGGCCGATTATTCGCGGGCAACTGTAGTTGCGTGCGACGAGGGATGCGGACGTACCCGAGTTCCATATGTTCCGTCACCAGTAATACGGCTGGTGGCACACGAACGAATGGCACTAAGTAAGAGCGGAGAAAACGGCCCGGTGAACCGATTATCTAACCCTCCCGAAAAGGGAATAGCGCTATTCCCAAAGAGCAAAACAGCAAAACACACGACTTCAATCCGCCCCGAACGACGCAATATTATTTATGTTGCACGCATCATCCCGAAAAAAAAATTTGTCTCGCACACGAGCGGGCCCAAGGGGCCCCGTCGTGAGGAGTTCAAAGTTCTACTCAATAGCTTTTGCGCGTGCACCTCTGGCGGCCATCGGAGCACGCCTGGAAACAACATGCAAATATGTTATCTGCCTCCGATGCCATCTGCCTATCAACGACCGAGCACTTGGTGGTCAGATAATGATGCTAGCCATGTCGGGAGGTCAAAAGACAGCTCATGTGCCTCGAGAACGATTGGTCTTTGGCGACAACGTCCTTTAACCGGTACATGTCCATGGGGCCCCATTTTTTGGCTGCTTTTGCAGTGCGTACTAGGTCACGGTGATGCCCGAGTGACATTTATTTTTGTCTGGAGTCATCAGGATCTCTTATGTTGCGTCCTCTCGTCCAATGCGACCACGCTGAATAGACATGTACTGCAATAAATCAGTGTCTATTTTCTACACTCTCCATACATGTCAGCTCACTCACCGTTTCAGTTCACAGTGTATCACAATCAGATGGCAAGTATTGTCCCACCTCATCGTCAAAGCATCGACAAGGCTACTTGTTATTCTCCGGCCTGGATGGTTCAACTTGGATCCGGTGACAGATTTATGTATGTGGTCAGAAGGCAAAGTCCATCATCATGGCAGCTTCGATCAGCTGAGGCTTCCGATTCGAGCCTCGGCTATGTACAGGATTCGACGCCGTGAAGGCCGAGAACAAGATGGCATCCCTGTTTTACTGCGACTTCTGATCCTTTGTGCCAGCTTGTGAAAAAAAAAAGAAAAAAAGAAAAGCGACTGCTCGAAGGTGGGTATTCTTAACAGAAGCACCTGTACGACTCGGGTTCTCCCGCGGTACGAGATATGCGTATATCTGTAGGTCTCTTGTTCGCTCGCTGCCGAAATGATTATGTATAGATAGATCATGTTGTCCACGAAACCGAGACTTTTAAATTTGCACCGAACGAGCCAATAGGAAACGCGTTGCTACAACGGATCAAATCAAAACGACCGCATTATGCATGACGGTTCAGGATCGCATCGACACGGAATTCCGGGGATGTTGGCAAGGGAATACTTATATATACCATGTACTCTGTAAGTAGTGTCTGCGATGAGCCTAGCAAGTTTTGACCCTACCACCACTGTATTCAGGTAGAGTTGTACTCATATATCATGAATTCAATCCTGATCATATAACGGCGTCGTCAGGGTTCACCTGATACATTGCGGGGGAAAGAAAACCTAGCGGGGGGAGACATGGCTCTGAGTCGGGCCAAGCATTGACTTTTTCCTTGGCAGAAGACTAACACAAAGTGGCTTCAAGACATGTTCCATCGTTTACTAGGAACCGGCGGTTGATGGGTTTCTCCGAATACATAATTCGATCGATGCGTTGGACGTAATAATCAACAATAAACGGCAAGGGCGGTATGTAATATCACACCTTGTCTACGTTCCACGACGATGTCCACCTCTGAGCCTCTCGACGACGAGCGAGGCAGCGCTGTGCGGTTCGAGACCCAGTGTGTGGTGATTCCAGACCCTCTTTACCATCATCGCTCGCGACTGCCGAGGGTCGTCACAAAGTCGTATACGCTCCCTCTCTGGAAGACGACCCGCCGCTCGTCCTCGGCTGGCCCTGCTCTCCACCGAGACTCGGCGGACCAGCAGCTCGTTTTGCGTCTGCCACTCCCGACGTGCGTTTTTTTTTTTTTTTTTTTTTTTTTACATTTTATTTTTATACCAATGTGGTGGCAGATTATCGCTCAAGGCACCGACGTCGACCGCCCGCTCTGCCGAGCTTGCCCCGCCCCCGCTTCCGCCTTGCCTCGTCCACTCTCAGCGGTCGCCGCACGCCCGACACCCCGCCCACCCCCTACGCAGCCCGCAACCGACCTCGCCCACCCGTTCCCCCGTCTCGCCAGACATCGTCACAGTACCCCTCCGCCCATGTTGCGCCGCATGCCAGCCCGTCACCGAGGCCGCCCTCGTCAGCGGCGATACCTGGAAAGAGCACTTTTCCCGCGCAGCCTCGCGCCGCCGGAGCATGAGCGCCGACTGTGCTAGAGGGGGCGGTCAACGCACCATCACGGTCGCGGGAAGCGCCGCATCGAGGGCTTATGGCGCCCTCGGAGTCTCTATCAATGTCGACGAGGTTGACAAGCGGCGTCGCTCGGGTGAATTCGGTGGCGTCACCATCCCCGCGATTCCCCGGGGATCCGACGAGGACGAGGACGACGATGAACAAATCCCGAAGGTCCGCCACCCAAGCGCCGCCGCCGCCGCTTCTGCAGGCTCGGCAGAAGCTGAGGCACCTGTATTGCCGAGCGCCACAGCGTGTATGCCCCCCTGCAACGGTGAGAGTGACGAGCGTGAGCTGTTCCCGCTCCCGACGTTATCGCCCAAGCGTACGCCCACGCCTTCCCCCGCATCGAGCCCCATCCAGTCCATCTCCTCGCTCATGGTGGAGCAAGGCAGCCTCTGTCCCAGCCAGAATGCCTCGGCGTGCTCCGGCGACACGCAAGGCCGACGCAGAGACCGCCTCGCCCCGCCGTCCTCCTGCGCTTCTTCGTCCTCGTTCAGCCTGGTGACCAAGCCCTCGTCCGAGTACGGCTCGACGAGCGACCTGCGTCTCCTGCCCACCCAGGAACGCCAACCCCCCTCGCCCAGCGTGCTGTCCGCGCTGCCCCCGCTCTCGAATCGCCATCGCTCGACGACGACAGTCGAGGAGCCCAGACCGGCCACAGCGGACCAAACGAAGAAGAAGAAGAAGAGGCCGTCCACGGCTGAGCCACCTCGCCCGTCGTCCTCGCACTCGTTCACCCGCTCGTCTGCATTCGCACTTGCGCTCGCGTCTGCATCGTCGACGGTGGCAGCCGCGAGCGTCATGGGATCCGGAATGGCACCGGTACCCCGCTCGCTGGACAGCCTGTCGCCCAGGCCCGGTTCGAGCTCGGGATTGGTTACGAACCCCTCGCCAAGCCATACCCGTCTGCCGTGGCGGTCGAAGCGCTCGCCTTCGGCCGACGCGAGCGCGTCGTCGTCTTCGTCATTCTCGCCATCCTCGTCGTCCTCGTCGCCTCCTCTCCCGCAAGTGCTCCGCTCGACGCCGTCTTCCCCTTCTTCCCCTTCATCCCCGGCGCCGTTGAGGAAGAAGTCGTTTTTGGTGACGAGTCCGCGCCTCGTGTTAGCAGACATGTTGCGTGGAGTAGGGGCGGTAGCGGCTGGCATGTCGGTGCCTGGCATTTAATGTTGTCCTCTTTCTTGTATCATAGCATCCATCTGGTATTTTTTTGTTGTTGTTCTTTCGAACATGCCCTTTTTTTCTTTCTTTTTGTGTATATCCATTGTACTTAGTCTACTTTTCAGAGGGTAATGGAAGAATGCTCAGTGCCTCGCCGTCGACAAGTGCCTTTACACATGCAGGATCCATCTGGCACTACTGATCACGAATTCTTGGGCAACTTGATCTGAAATGTACCTGCCAAAGAGGATAGGTGGGGTGAAAAACACGCGCCAATGTGTGTGTGTGTATACCCACAATGTGGCAACGACGTCATTTCCGTGGTCACGGCTCCATTGTGCCCGATACGAGCAAGTGCTCCACGTATGAAGCCCGCCGGAAACGCGAGGTACTTTTTTTTTTTTGGTGGCGGTTCACGATGGGAGGTAGAGAGAAGAAACACGCACGATTCGAGCACGTTTGGGCGCCTCTGAACGACCTTGCCACGATGATGTGCGCGCAATGGGTTTAAACGTATGATCTTGCAGTACGAACACGCCCTAAAGGTGATGAGTCCCATGGGGGGGGAGGGGGTAAAAAGTGGCCACCCGCGCCAACAACGACGAGAAAAAGGACGCACGCGATGGTTGGTTCGAAGATTATCTACTTGTTTATCCCAGGACGACACCCAGAGTTCCTTACAGATAAATTTGACCGCGTCGAGGGCGTCCCCGAACAAGGGCCTGTCGCGGCATAGTCTGTGTGCAACGTTTAGGATCGTCGCAAAGAGAGAGAAGAAGACCCAAAGCCAAATGCACCTCTCGACAAAGTTGGCGCCGACGTGTACCCCGATGGCCTCGAGACGCGTACGCACGCCCTCCTCTTCGCTGTTATCGTCGTCGTCTGCATGGGTGCGCAAGGATGTGCTGGCGGTGCTATCCCTGTGTGTCGTCGGCGTTTGTGATCGCGAGGAGGGAGGTTTCGAAGCAGCAAGCGGCGGCGGTGGTGCTGGGAGTGGGAGTGGGGATGGGACAGACGACGGGAGTATCCCCGCCTGTGCCATCTCGCGCTCGAGCCTGAGTGCGCGTGCAGCTGCAACGGCGGAAGATGCGCGCAGGGCGACGACAGCTTCGATGAGGAGGTAGTCCATGGCTGCGGCATCGACGAGGCGCGACGGGGGGTCGGCGAGTTGGGCGAGTCCAGGCGACGATGTCGACGAGGGCGAGTGGACGGATGGTCGGGACATGGTCGGTAGTATTAAGAGGGGAGTAACCTACATAATGGCAAACATGCTCAATCTCTGCTCTTTGTCCTCATTTCACCCAGCCTCTATGTTATTTTTGTCTAATTCTGAATGGCCCTCCAAGTGGGAAGACTGTCTCAAAACGAGCTGCGCCGTAGTACTGTGTATGCAGTCATCACAAAAAGAGCTAAACCTTTATATTAACTGATACATCATATAAAGGGTTTATATCTAAAAATGTGAATAATGGAATTATAATAGGTTTATAAATGCTTATCATGGTTCAGTTCTTTTTGTGATGGCTGGGTGAAATGCTGCTATCCCAACTTCTACACTGGTACATATATGTATTTTTCGGGTGGTAGGTTCATTTTTCTGACCTGTTTTTGGCCAGAAGATGATGCAAGAGGATCAGATTCGAGTATATGCACACTTGAGCTTACTTTAGTGGCAGTACTTTATCCTGCTTTGACTTTCATGATGTTTCATCAGCCTCCATTGTCAAAGTGGCAGGTATGTACAAAGGAACAAACATGTTGGCAAAAAGAAATTAGGACTCCTCAGTCATGGGATGCTCCAGGTAATTGTTTCATCCACAATCTTGGACCCTTGGGTTCAACTTCATGGTGTTAGTCTTGTTTGCACATTGAGGAGTTGAACATCTTTCATACCTCATTTCTGTGTGAGGCCATGGAAGTACATACTGTATGTATGTCACAAGTTTTTACCTTTGTCTCTGCAAGCTGATATACATATGGGCACACCATACACAATCTTGGATCTGATACCCAGTGTCAGCCATTTGAGAATGCAATCTCTATGTTTCTATCACACTGATCTCAGCATTTGGTTTCTATTTACATAGCTGCAGTCCTAATATGATCATCTCAATATTTATGAGTGGAGATATTTATGGGTGGAAAGTAAACTTTTTAAAAACTTTTCTGCAGTGGTATCTCTGAACTTTTTTATGCTATAGGATTTTGATACTGCTTACTGGATGAGACTAGTAATGTGTCTGCATCCTATGAGCACCCAGTGGTGAGCCATATGATCATACCTTTGGAAATTGTCATTGATCGATGATAGCCCAGAGTGTGCATTCACTCCACATTTTGCATTGTCTCATAGCCTGCTCTGGCCTGTACCTTGAGCTTGAACCTCAAGACCTCATCCTCCGGAATGCCAGACTGGCATTGACCCCCCCCAAAAAGCTAGATTATCAGTCTTGTTTGCTTATATTTGTAGCTACATACCTTCGTGCTATTCTAAATGGAGGTTTCTCGGGCAGCCTGCCAGTGGGCACGCCTTGTACATAATAACGGTCTCAAAATAGTATCGCACGACGATTTTGAAATCCCGATGATCCTCGCTTCGCCCCATAGACAAGCAACATAGAACTAGTCAGCCTCAGGAAAGCGGGTTTATAACGTTATCGCTTGTCGATTCTTTGTGAACTTTTGAGTGTGCCCACGCCCAATCGCAGCTCTGGAAATCGGACAAGCGAGCCTTTGCGAGGTATTCCCGTAAGACCCCTTCAGACTGTTACGCGCTCATCGAGCACTCGATGAGCGCTTAGAAAAGTCCAATTAGTACCTCATCATCTGTCTGAAATCGGTGGCCAGGGTTTCCCTTATCCATGAAGCACGCTCCGCATGGTCGGTGTATGCATCACCTATGCTCGGATGAAATTTGAAGAAGACGCCGCCAGTGGTTCGAGGTGAGTACATGACTCCAGCAATCGGCAAGCACCCATACTTAAAGCCGACTCGGATAGTACCATGCTCATGTGCATAAACCGAAAAGAACCATGAAAATTGTGTGAGTCACAGCTTAGACTGCTATACATAGTATATCAAGTTACCGATCTGAGTCCCACTGGCAGGGTCCATTTGAAAGGCACCCCTGTTTGATGGGGATTGAATGTGGTAACCTGAAACATGGTGAACCGTTGGGAGACCCTGATCGACGAGAGGGTCAAGTTCAACACGTACACGTATAGTAGTGACTCGGAATGGACTCATTCGCGACTACCGATCAGTCTGTCCCGGATGCTATGGGCTGCCACTGGGCAGCTGTAGGGCAAGTAAGCAATGAGAACAAGTCGGTAAGAGACGAGCCCGGGCCTGCCTCGGGGAACTCGCGCGCGATGCTGCGACGCTTGCATACTTATTCGCAATGCACCCCTGCATGTTATGTGCTGTGTCACACCTAGCTAAGCATCGGGCGGGGGGGGGGGGGCGGATACTAGTAAAACATTGTCGGATTTACTTAGACTGCCATGAACATCAGACCCGGTCGAGGGTTTGATTGGTTCAGGGAACTCGTCATATGCGAAAGGACATGGTTGGTCACTGGACAATACTGGTAAGTAAACTTATCGAGTTGCAAGTTCTGGTGTATGAAAAGCGGGAATCTCTCGAGAGAATTCATGTTGTCGAGCCTATCCACCGTTAACCGAAGGAGTGACTTTTTGAAACCCCCAAATTGGACTAGCAGTGGCATCCCCACCAAACATTGCGATTCAAGACGCATAACCTGTCAGACTGTAGCGTTCGTTTCAGCTCCTCGACATATAGGCTAGCAGCACCAGCCTACCCCTCCGGTGGCCGTTCGTGATTCAGAAAAATCAACGGTTACCTGCTTACTAGACGACCCGCGATTCGGTAACTCCAAATGGACCACTGCAATGTTTGAATGGATTTTTAGGATTCAAGGGACCTGGCAAGCTTTTACGTGATTGATGGCTAATTGCCGCTTGAATTGAGAACCACCCATTCAAGTTGGAGAAAATTTGGGGCCGCGGAAGTAGTTATTGATCCAATTTATTCGATTTTACATAATTGAGCATTTCAAAATGTATCTAACACCTCGTGCATATAAAGTCTCTTGCCGTTCAGCGATGGGGACCCACTGCAATTTCTGGCACTAGTACTGGTCCTTCTGCGAGTTTCTGATGTCAACAGAACAATTTTTCGACAGGTTGTGGACCACACAGTAAGTTCCTTGAATTCGTTTGCAACACTGATCCGGGACAACCGATTCAGATACTTTATCGTTGCAATGGAAACTCTTCTAGTCTATGATTATTTTCTCACTCTCCCACTTGAAGTATGTTCTCTTGGCTTTTTCAACCTAGTTCACATTATTAAAACTTGGTCGCCATCATTATTCAAAGGTAACGTATATTTGGGACGGCCAATGGAGTGTGGTTAAGGTCATCTTTCTCTTGACCCGATACCTCACATTGGCCACCCAAACAGTTTTAACACTCGAGAAATTAGGTGTCCCCGGTCATGGAACATTGACGGTAAATGTATCATCTGCGATCTCGGACACTCTGGCTCAACTTTACGGTGCTAGTCTTGTAGTCATTATCAGGGGCTGGCCATCTTTAATTCAACGTTTCCGCCCGAGGCTATGGAAAGTACGCAGCTTTCCTCCTTTTCTGTCTCTGTCAGCTGACATACGGGCACGAAAGTCTTGGTTCTGATACGCGTGTGGGCCATCTGGGGATGCAATCGCTACGTTGCTATGACATTGATCACAGCATACGTTATCTATTTCGCTGGAATCCTAATAGCGATCATGCGGTACCTCTCATTGATGACTGGGGAGTAACTTTTTTTTTTCCTGCAGAACTGTGTCTCTGAACTCTTCTTTTTTTAATGCAGCATTTCGGTACGATTTCCTGGAAGAGACTGGTATTTGCATTGCCGTGCAAGTACCTGGTGAGCTGCATCATCATACCTCTGAAGATCGTCAGTGCGATTCGTCACTGATTGTGTATCTTTCCGAAAAAGCTCGAAGCAACGTGATCGGACCCGTGATATCGCAAGTACAATCCAGGCTACTGTCTGAGCATTGCATTAATCCGGTGGGTCAGGTTCGTACTTGATGCGCTCGTATTTGTTATGGCAGCGTATGCCCTTGGGAAACGTTTTTGGGAAACGCGAGATATCCGGCACTCCCAACGGCTCCTTCGTGCTTTAGCAATGGACGGTGAGTGTTGACTGTGACATTATATCCGGCATGATGGCTTGATCTATTTGCATAGCTGTTCTATATGTTGCCGTACGCTGTCACGTATTATTTGATCCTTCATTCATATCCACGATACAGGCCACCACTGTAGCCAGTGTCATAACTATGATGGACTCGTGAGTGTTTCCACGATGCGCCAGTTTTATATTTGTTCTAAGGATAGCAGTATCATAGCCGAACATGTAAAGTACCGAACGACGCATTCTCAAGCAACTTCACTGACTATCTGGTTTATGTATAGGACCCAAGGGTTTGTATGCAACCCTTGTACGTCACGATCCATCCTGCTCAGAGTATGACTGTATATCCTGACGGACATTGGCTTTTTTTTTTTTTGAAAAGCTCTTCCGCGTTGGTCGTTGTTGCCGGTCAACGTGTCGTACTTCGTATTCGAACCATAAAAACATCACCCAATACTGACGATTTGGATGACCTAATACCATCTCTGTTTGATGAAGACGACCACATGCCTCCTCCTCTTGAAGATGGACGCGGCGATTTGGAATGCAATCAAGATACAGCGCTGGCCCTGGTTGGGAGTACTACAGCTGGAGTTGAGATGGTCTTCATGAACAAGCCGACATGTTGAGATTTGCCGTATACATTTACGCACGTTTTTTTTTCTATGAGGATCATTTTAGTCTTACAGCTATTGGTTCAGAGTTCTAGAGATCGATCTCTAATACTGCAAGGTTATTGTTTGGAAGCCACGATGCATGGACTTTTGACAAGAAGATCAATTTTGGAGCTCGAACTTTGCCATATATGTATGTATATTACTTATAAATTTTATCTCGCATGATTCGCATTCAATCCGACTTGGTGTAATCATCGTGTCAATGAAGCGTGGGCTAAGTCAGTACATTGGACGGGTGGGATGAAAATTAGATGCCTTAAATAGTAAGCTACTTATGCTAACTTTCACGTCAGAAAGCACACTGCCAACTTCAGAACGATAATCTGATCTCATCGCGATCCTGGAACGTGTTCTATATTATTATTGACATCCATTGATAGTTCAAATGGATGGTTAAAATGCCTTTTTGCTTTTGTTTGGGTATAGCACAGATTGCATGCCCATTAAACCGATAGTATGTTCACTTTCAATGGCTCTGATTGGATGAGGCTCAGGAAAAGTGTACTAAATGTTGAGCTAAACATTGATGTTATAAGATTGCTTTGCTGATGCTGGTCTATAATAATAGTGGCCAAATGTGTCACAAAGAGGTAAGGCCACCTATTAATCTGCACTGCAAAGAAAGCAGTTTTGGCATGAATTGACTTTTTGCTTAAGCTAGTAGGCTTACATGAGCCAATCAATGCTCACAAAATGGCCAGATTTTTGGCTACTGTGTTAAAAGACAAATTGCTAAGCACCTAGTGTTGCTGTGGCTCGGCAAATTGGCTCGGCTCCAGCTCAGATTAGTCATCAGTTCCCACAGCTTACTCCTTCACTCACAGGTGGCTGCCCTGGTTGAAGCCTGTTGACAAGCTGTGGCTCAAGCCAGTTTTTTTAAAGCATTGGTTTGTTGACAACTAGACTGTCTAGACAATACTCTAATTTGTTAGAATCCCACCTTGGCACCACCTAAGCCAGCACTGAAAGGATTATCATTGAAACATGAGTTCTCACAAGTTTTTTGCATTGCAGGTCTGATCATACAGTAGCTCTGGTTGATCCAGAGTCACTGTTAGTGGGTGATGTTGAAACAGTCTCACAATGGTGAGTCTGTCATGGTGATGGTGTGACTTGTGCATCTTCACCATAGACATTGCCAGGGCAGCAAGGAGGGTGCTGCACACAAGTGGACTTATGATGTGTCTTAGGTTTAGGAGGTGGAGCAGAGGGAGGTGGAGTTCTTGGAGGCACTGGAGAGGGAGTCCTTGGAGGTCCTTCAGCATCAGTTTCCATTTCTTGATCTGCTTTCAGGTTGCTAACATTGCATTTTAAGTATTCCGAGAGTTCTGGGACTTTTAGGCAATGATTTGGATGTTCCAGGTAGTCAGTAGTTTCCTCATCAGATGAAGAATCTGTAGACTCATCATCATGATCATGGGGTATGCTAGGATGTGGAGGATGACTAACTGGCTTATGAGGAGAAGCCTTTCAACATCTCAGAAAGAGAATCTCATCAAAAACCACATATGCAGATGTATGCAAAGCATTGTTAGGGCAAAGAAATAGTTCTGCTCACTACCATGCTCTGCAGCAGTTCCAAGATAAATCATTAGTTGGGATTTGGGTTGCAGCTTCCCACTGCAGGTTTCTGCTGAAATATATACATAGGCACTGGAACCAAAAATGCATAAATGTGCAATTGATGGTTTCTCTCCCTTGAGCAATTCAGGGGGAGTGTGCCATTGAAGGCATGCCATTGGTGTATGATTATATACATATATATGCAGCATGTTATACTGCAAATTCTCAAAGGTTTAAGAGAAGGCAAGCATATAACTACATCACCTGTGCCTTATCCATAAAGGTACATATTAGGCATTCTGCATGTTCATTCCATTGGTGTATATAAGGGGCAGATTGGTGAATGTGTATTCCATTATCTCACATATACTCTGTAAAAGCTTTGGAGGTGCATTCTCCACCAGTATCACTTTCCCATTCTTTGATCTATGCATTATACTGAGTTTGCACAAAGGATATGAATTGCTTGGTGACCCAAAGGGTCTGGTCCTTAGATCAGATTGAGGTGAACCATGCAGAAGAGGTATAGTCATCATAGAAGACTATGATATAGATGTATTTGTACTTGTGGTATAATTCAACCTCGAATGAATTTAGGTCAGAGGCCCTGTATCAACTCAAAAGGGGATTTTGCATGTGCTTCTAAGTGAGGAAAAGAGTGGTTTGTTTGTTTACCAAGCTCACAACCTAGACAGATTAGATTCCATGAAGAGATTTCAACTTCCAGAAAATCTTTGGTGTGCTTCTGAGCAGCTTTGAGTACATCTTGGGAAGGTTGTCTGTGTATTATCTCATAGTCAACAGAGGCCATCATTATGTTACAAGCATGAGGATGTATGGCTAGAGCACAAATCCAGTATATGGCATGTGAGTAAAAAGATAGGGCTGTTTGTCTGCTGCACTTGTCGAAGATCTCAATTACAGTAGATTAGGTGATGTCTTTAGGGTGAGACAGTTGTCTTTTAGTAGTGTGCCCATTGAAATCAGTTTAATCTAACACTATGGCATATAGATTGCTAGCAATAACCACACTGGTGATCCATTGAATTAAAAAATAACAGTTTCAATTCTGAGGATGGGAGACTTCTCAGAAATGGTTTGGGAGAATGTAGGCAACTTGCATTCTTGATACTCAGAGTAATCACTTTTGTCATTTATGAAGTGAGATAATGCTCCAGAGTCAAGTAGCCATATGTCTTTTGGTGTATGGTCATGTCTATCATCCTTTGCTTTGCCTTTCTCTTTTCGATTTATGTTTTTACAGTCATCACACATAGTGTAGAGTAAAGTAGTAGCATTGTCCAATATATCAACTACATCCAGCACAAGCATAGTACTACACATACTATTCTGTTTCTGGTGTGGTTCTATGTGCATAAGTGCATTAGAGTAGGAGGGATAACAGAATTTCAGCACATGCCAGTCATCCACAGCTTCTCCAAGGTCAAAGTATCATGTGGGGTATTTGGCTGTCATGTGTGGGCACTTAGAAAGCTCACAGGGCATGTTATTGCATTGTATACTACCACATATATTAATATAACTACTGGCTGTAAGTGCTGGAGCAGCTTTTAGCAGACTAGCAGATGTGGTAATGATAGAAATGACTGACCACTGCAATGATGCCAATAGGCTAGGTTCACCTTCAGGTCAAGGACCTCTTGGTTTCCTGTTTCATCTTACATTTGTCTTCTTTTTCAGGTTGACAGAGATGAGGAACAGAAGGAAGGAACTATCTTCATCATTATCCTCTTCTGGAGGAATGAAGGTTTTGGAGAGAGGCTTGATGCCTTTGACCTCAGTAGGCTCTCCATAGTAGTCACCATGATAAGTCTAGAGGATCTTGTGGCACATAAAGGTCTGGGCACAGGCAAGTTTTCTACAAGCTCTAGCATCAAGCTCTGTGCCATACTCATCCTCATAGAAGACAGTGTAGGTGGGGGGATGCCTGCAGCTTCCAGCTTCACAGATGGGGTTCTGAAAGGTGGAATCAATCCAGAGACAGTTGTCCTGGATTGGCAAGGAGAAAGTCAAAGAAGAGGTAGAGGATGTGGGCAGGTTCTATACTTTTGCATGTGCTTCTTTCCAGTGCTGGTTCTCTTCTTCAGAAGCAGTCCAAGGGATGCTAGTGGTTACCAGAATGGTGTTGATGATGAAAGACATAGTTTTAAGTCTTTGGAATAGGTGTCAGCATGGATACCAATTTAAGGAGAAAAGAGAGTGGATGAATCACATCACTGAATTCCCAGAGCCCTTTGGACTGGAGGGATATAATCTCTTCTTTTCAAAAGACAATGGAGGATTTGTTACTCCTTAGGCATTACTGCACCAGAGAAGTGCTAAGGCATTTCTACATGTTAGCAGCTTATGGTCCTTTATGTTGTGAATACAACAAAGAAACCTAACATCCTAACCCTAAGCTAGAGTCACCAATGGATAGGGATAGAGAATGAGATTTGGTACATACTGGATATGCACATACATGTTATATGACATCAAGGATCTAGAAGTGTAGTCCAGACCACCACATGTATGCAGCATGGTAACCTCATGTTGCCTATGTCATAGATAAGGCCATGCCTATACCTCATATACCTTATGGTAGGCTTAGTAGTAGTGGCCCATGCACATACGACCACCATATAAATAAGAGGCTGAGATCGTCAAGCTGGCTCCCCAGCTTTGATCTCTTGTGCATTGTACCTAAGTCATTAGTGGCCCAATCTCTTTCCTCATTCATTACAAGTCCTTACTTGACTATTGGTGTTAGTAGAGGCCAACAGTGTTGCTAAACCCCTTAAGGAAGATGTCCTTAGCTTGAGATTCAATTAGGTTCACATCACTTTACTCCTTGAGCATTGCTACATCAAAAGGAGTGTCAGGGCATTTCTGCACATCTGATGACCTTTGGTCTATTACTCCTTGAGCATTGTTGCATCAAGTGAGTTCCAGGACATTTCTGCTCACTAGCAACCTGTAACATTCTGTATACCTGGATAGAACCAGGTGCAGTGAGTTTTAATGATGAGGGCAGTGGCATTTCTGCACAACTGTTCATCAGGGCTCATAACCTGTTTGATGGCTGGGAAGCCCCTTATTGGTATACTCACCTTTGGTATCATTGAATATTGTCAAGTGAGTTCAGAGAGAAAATGTTCAAACTTCTATATTAAATCCAGCTCTGTCAGGTTTTATATATATACAAGTGATATAAACTGTTACAACATATATTACCATTAGTACTGAGTTCCATACATACATAGTTTCAGATATACTGGTGCTTCCAAGTACTCTTCTGAGCTTTCTGAGTTTCTGGAAGGGTTTGGGATGCACCAGAAGTGCTTGGAAGACTCTGGAAGTGTTGCAACTAGTCCAACATTCAACACAATAAATCTACTATAGATGCTCCTACTGCCAATAATGATGCAAACCAGCTAGGATCAAAGTGTCATTGGACTGATCAAGATATAGATGCATTGATTAACTACCTTCACACACATCAGTCTGAGTGTGAAGAAGGTAACTTCAAGAAATCCACCTTTGCTAATAATGCCAAATATATTAATAAGCTGCCAAGTCTAGCTGTTGGCAAGCCCAAGGATGTGATCACTGCCAGATCAAAGTTCACACAGATAATATGAACCTTTCAATACTCAGATACATTGATTTACCATTGATACAGTTAAAGAGCATCTTTATCATAATCAAGGAGTGGGTCAACAAGTCTAGTGTCTACTGGGTCAATGTCTATGGTGCTAATGTTGTAACCACTTCACCTATATTCAAACTCTTCAAATTTGTATGAGCATTATGGTAATGAACACATGCTTACATAATATGACATCACATGGCTAGACCCACCATGTGATATGATGTCATCTCTTATCTCTTATCTATGATGTTATAGTCTAGACTGCCTCATGTTAGACACATGTAGCTTAGTCATACTTCATATATTTAATGTAGTAATACATATATAAAGTGGCCAAGAGTCAAGCTAAGCCCCAGCTTTGACCTCTTGTGTCTTTGACCAAAGTCCTTAGCTCCCTTCTATTCTTTTCTCATATACATATGTTGTCGAGGCCAAGGGTCATGTCCAAGTGTTGTTACTTTGGTCACTTCATTAGATCAAAGCTGTCCATACCTCCTCCTCAATTTTTATTTGCATGCAGTATCCACAGCAAAGCTTTTATCATTACGTGTGTTGAAAAGCTGATCCACAGGTGTAAAGTGGTCTATTACTCTATTGGGAGAATGGTTGCACCATAATAGCTAGAAGACAACAACTCCTACATGAAACTGTTTGAGCTGTGCACATCTGGCACAATAGTTGGTTTGCTTTGCTAAGGCATAGACTTCATTTGAGAGGACACACTTAGCTGCTAACAAGTAAAGATCAATTCCTCAGCATATAGTGGGTCAGTATAGCAGTACTACCCCATGCAAAGTAGCAGAATCATGATTTCTTCTGTAAGAGTCATCTGTAAATCAAGAAGGTGCTGTCCAGTACTGTCTAGTGCTGTCTGGTATTATAGTGTTCATAGTGAGGGTCCAGCTAGAGAGGGCTCTTATAGTGCTGTCATAGTATCTCATAATATCTCACAGTGTTTCCACAGTATCTCCACAGTGTCTTATAGTATTTTCATAGTATGTCATAGTGTTTGCAGAGTCTCTAATAGTATTTCCATAGTGTCTCATAGTGTTTCTATAGTGCCTCATAGTATTTCCATAGTGTCTCATAATGTTTCCACAGTATCACATAGTGTTTCCAGAGTATCTAATAATATTCTCATAGTGTCTCATAGATACCTTAAAAAGCAAATAAACCTCATGGTATTATTAAAATGAATTTTGAAATATCACACAGCATCACTACTGATAGCAAAATAGATTCAGATACCAGTAAAAACAAATACTCTAATCAAGGTAAACAGCATATTCCTTATTACTGGAATCTTCCTGTTCAGAATCACCATGAGCCATACCACCAGCACCACCAGCACCAATAATACAGTATCAGTGAAATAAACATTAGATAATATAAAGAACATACATGCCTGTGCAAGAAATCTTGCAACAGATTTGGTCAAGCTTGACATGATGTATTGCATGCCCCTCCAGCTAAAAGATAAGTTCATTATACTTCTTCCATTTTGAACAATAATTGTCACCACTGAAATGTGGAAACTTGGCATGACCATGAAGCCTATAGCCATCAAGAATGCATTGTATCTGATTAATGCATTAGCAGAGATAAACTACACTTAAGAAACATACCACAGTAACAGCAAATGTAAGTGTGTTGTTTGGAATCCATGTCCCAAATTCAGCTGGGTCAAGGTTACCAATCCAATTATCATGACCAAAGAAGAATACATGTATGAGCTTGCAGATTGCTAGATTCCTGAAGTTATTGATATAGCCCTAAAAGGAGTCAACACAAGCAAAAAAGACACAACACATAATCCATACTGAATCATCTCTCCAACCATGTGCAAATGATGCCTTCTTAATCAATTTGTCTGCAGCACACTTCACATGTTGGCACATCTTGACCTTTGATATGTGATGGTCTACATGAGGGAAGATATTGTTGTGACCTAGCAGGACATGACCGTCGGCCTCAACTAACCAAAGAAAAAGAGAACTAGAAGTGGGGGACCGCGACTTAGGTCACAAAGACACAAGAGGTCAAAGCTGGGGACAGCTCGACTCTTGGCCTGGTTTATATATTGTCTACTACATTAAATACACGAGGCATTAGTAAGCTACATGTGTCTACCATGAGGCAGTCCAGACTAATGATGTCATAGATAAGAGATAAGGAGGTCCAGACCTCTGACGTCATTGATGATGTCATGTCACATGATAGGTCTAGACCAGTGATGTCATATTATGTAAGCCGGTGTGCCACAGCATTCGAATGAGAAAAAGATAGCGAGTTTGAATATGGTTACAACACTACCCCGTCTTTAGGTTGAGATTCCAGATCAACTGGAGTCATAAAATAACGATGCGAATTCTGAGAGAGTTACTCCTTGGATTTTTCTAGGCGCAGCCAGGTTTTTTCGATGAAACTCCTTTATCGCCAAAGGAGCGTTTGTAAGATCAGCCACAGGCTGCCATGTGGCGTCGCTGACGTCATAACCTTTCCATTTAACCAAATATGAAAGTCCACGTCTAGTGGATCACGAATCAAGTATAGATTCCACTTCAAATTCTTCAGAACCATCTTCAGAGATATGCACAGCGTCAGGCTTGCTGACTGGTTGTCCTGGCAATTGATCTTTAAAAGGTTTAACACGAGAGATATTGACAGTGGGGTGTATTTTGATTCTGGCCGGCAGTTTTAACGTAACCGTATTTGGTGAAGTCTTCAATACTCAAAAGCCCAATCCATTTTTGAGTAAGCTTCGCGGAAGCGTAGGGCAACTGTAAATGCTCCGTAGATAACCAGACGGAATCTCCAATGTTATATTCCGGTGCAACTGATCTTTTCTTTTCAGCCTGCACTTTCATTTTTTCTGCATTTGCACGAAGAGCGTTTTCTACTTCGGCATGTGCTTTTCCTAGCTCTGTTTGGAATCGTCCCGCGATGGAAGTATCATGTTTAACTTCGAATCCCATGCATGGCATGTAGTTTCGAGTAACCGCAAATGGGATGCTACCAGTAGCTCATGTGACCGTGTTATTGTGGGCGAATTCGGCCAATTTGACGTATTCCGGCCAAGATTCCTGATTCTTGGATACGTAACAGCGGAGATACTGTGCTAGATCGCGATTAACTCTTTCCGTTTGTCCGTCTGTTTGCGGATGGTAGGCGGTAGAGAGTTTTTGTTCTATCTTGAGTAACTTGCACAACTCAGTTGTGAAGGCTGAAGAGAATTGCGGTCCTCGATCTGATACCACTGTTTTTGGCAATCCATGTTTGCACCATACATGATCTCTGAATAGGATAGCTAGATCCTTCGAGTTAATGGATTTAGAACATGGTGTAAACACCACTTCTTTTGAGAATCTATCTACGATGACACAAATGGCATCTAGGCCATTGATTTCAGGGAAACCAGAAATGAAGTCAACTGATATATCCTCCCAGGGATGTTTAGGAATGGGCAATGGTGCTAGTTTCCCTGCCGGAGGACGAGACAGGGATTTAGACTGTGCGCAGATCTGGCAACGATCAACGTATTCATTAATCTCTTTTTTCATCTCAGGCCAAAAGAAGTGCTGAGATATCGTAGATAAAGTGCACTGTTGTCCCGCATGTCCAGCGATTGGAGAATCATGGCACAGGGTGAGAAGTTCTATCCTCAGGCCAGGAGGTACAAAGACGCGGTTCGAGTCATTGATAAATACAGACTGCTTTTCGTCGAACCAGCACGTAACAGACGATGGTATTTTTAAGTTTTTTGACATTTTCTGTAGCCTTTCTAGGAAGGGGGATTCGAGATGTACATCATTTATGATAACCTGCGGTGGTAATACCGTGATGTTCTCGTTAAGGTTCTGCACTGCATCGCCATGATCAGGTCTTCTAGATAAAGCATCGGCTCTAGTGTTGGTCGACCCAGGTTTATAGATAAGGACGTAGTTGAATTCCTGCAACGTGGCATGCCATCGAGCTTGGCGTGGCGATAATGTTTGTGGCTTTTTCCAATATTCTAAGTTTTTATGGTCTGTCCAGATCTCAAATCGTGGACTACCAATAAGATAGTGCTGCCATTCTTTGAGTGCGTGAATGATAGCGGCCATTTCTTTATCATAAATAGGGTAATTTCGTTCTGCTGCGTCAAAAGAGTGCGAAATAAAGGCGCAAGGTCTCCAGAGACCATCTTCACAGTGAACCGAGAGTACTGCTCCTGTAGCGATGTCCGATGCATCTGTTTCTACTCTTAACTCTTTGGTACTGTCTGGGTATGCGAGTAGTGGGGCTGTTGTGAATTTTTCTTTTAATGTTAAATACGCTTCTTCTTGTGCAGGTCCCCAGGACCATGGTACATCTTTTTTGGTCAACTCCGTCAAGGGTTTGGCTGTATGTGCGAAGTTTTCGATGAAGCGTCGATAATAATTACAAAGTCCCAGGAAGGATTGAACCTGTTTTACAGATTGCGGTTGGGGCCATTCCGCGATTGCTTTTGTTTTGTTTTGTTGCATATCTACCCCGTCTTTAGATATGACCATACCCAGATAGTCAACAGTGGATTTGAAGAAAAAATATTTCGAAGGTTTACAATAAAGATCATTATCCCGTAAGACCTGTAGTACCTTGCGAACTTTTTGTGCGTGCTCAGCACGAGATAAACCAGTGGTAAATACAATCAGATCATCCAGATAGGCACCAGTGTCATCATAACGATCGTGGAATAAATCATCCATCATCGCCTGAAACGTAGCAGGCGCATTTTTGTAACCAAAGTACATGACCAGGGGTTCAAAGGACCCAAAGGGCGTGACGAAGGCACCCTTCCATTCATCACCTTCCTTCATACGTACGTTGGTGTATCCCCAACGAAGGTCCAGTGTGGTGAACATGTCGGCACCACGAACATCAGGAAAAACCTCTACCTGATAATTGTACAGAATTGTAACATTTTCCTAATATTTCTCATTAATATCATAATTTGTATCATTTTGTCCAGATTGTCCACAATAAGTATATAATTCTCAACCCC
>JBBPUL010000097.1:0-39635 GCA_038094675.1 Spongispora temasekensis
GAGGTGACTTGTAAGTCTGTCTTTTTTTTTTTTTTTTTTTTGAAAATTGCCATAGTTACCATAGTATATAGTCATTAATGATAGTATTGCTAGATACTGATACTGTAGATATGTATGATATGTATATATATACATTAAATAAGAGTGCTTTTTTCATTAGTTGGTTTGAAGAACTTTGTAATAATAATAATATGTCTGTTTTTTTTTAATCAGCTAGGAGTGTCAATAATAATGTTAGATAATGTCAGATATGCTGTGCAAGCATGACAATGATGATCATAAACATCAACTTAACCACTATAATATACATGGTATGAAGGATATTGATTATAAGATCTTATCATATAGGTATATGTTGTCTCACCTAACATATAATCTATGCTGTCAAGGCTCCTATGGACTATATAGCATGACCAGTGTGTGTATCATAATGATATGTTTTATGGCACTTTTTATAATAGATAAATCTATATATAGGATTATTATTTCCTCTTCAATTTCCTGATGTTGCCAATGATATGCTGGATGGACATACACTTTTGTTTCATTATCTCATCTTATCAGCTCTTAAATTAGATTATCTGTGATGCCATCAGATAATGTCAAGTGTTAATGTCAATAAAACTTTGGTGCCTGCAATGTACTGAGTCTACTAGCATAATATCAATGGTTGGCCATACAAACTCTATCAGCCAAAAAAAAACAAACAACTGGAATATAGAAAAGGACTGGGCAAAGGCTGAAGGGCAGCAAGTTGGTTGGAAAAAACCTACTCTTAGAAGGCTTGAGGGACCATTGCCAAGGCCAGTCTTCGACAATGATGGAGATGGTCATGACAATGAGAGTGGGAATAAGACTACCAATACTGATGAGGGTTAATTATTTGATGATCATAGATAAGATGGCTTTTTTATAGAGATAATGACATAATTGATTGATATACCTCTTTTGGACTGGTTCAAGTGCCTAGTACATGCAATAAAATGATGAAAAAAACCAGTTTTCTCTCTGCATAGATCATCCCTAATTTTTTTGTAGACATGATATAAGTTCTCAGAATGGTATTTAAAGCAAACAATCAAAGCAAATTGTTGCTGTTGTGTGTTGAATCACATCAACATTTTGCTGTTTCAAGTGACCAGAAATCAATATATGCCTTCCATCATCAACACCATCCCAGTCACCACTAGTATTCCTTGGATTACTTCTGAAGAAGGAAACCAGTACTGGAAAGAAGTGCATACAAAAGCATGGAGCCTGCCTGCACCCTCTACCTCTTCTTCAACTTCCTCCTCACCAATCCAGGACAACTGTCTCTGGATCAATTCCACCTTCCAGAACATCAACTGCAAAGCCAGAAGCTGCAGGCATTCTTCCACCTACACTGTCTTCTATGAGAATGAGTATGGCACAGAGCTCGATGCTAGAGCTTGCAGAAAACATAACTGCACCCAGACCTTTATGCACCACAAGATCCTCTGGACTTATCATGGTGACTACTATGAAGAGCCTACTGAGGTTAAAGGCATCAAGCCTCCTCCCTCCAAAACCTTCTTTCCTCTGGAAGAGGATAATGATAAAGATGGCTCCACTCTCCCATTTCTTGTTTCTGTTGACCTGAAAAGGAAGACAAGGGAAAGACAAAAAAGGAAACCAAGAGGTCCTTGACTTGGAGGTGAACCTGGCCCTTTGGCATCATTGCAGTGGTTAGTCATTTCTGTTATTACCACATATGCTAGTCTACTAAAAGCTACTCTGGCACTTACAGCTAGTAGTTACATCAATACATGTGGTAGTATACAATGTAATGACATGCCCTGTGACCTTCCTAAGTGCCTATGCATGATTGACAAATACCCCTCACATAACCTTAACTCTAAGGAAGCTGTGGATGAATGGCATGTGCCATATTTCCTCTGTCTCTCCTACTCTGATGTGCTTATGCACACAGAACCACACCAGAAATGAAATAGTATGTGTAGTACTGTGCTTGTGCCAGATTTAGTCAATATATTGGACAATGCTACCACTTTACCCTACACTATGTGTGATGACTGTGGAAATGTGAATCAGAAAGGGAAAGGCAAAGGCAAAGCAAAGGATGATGGACATGACTATACACCAAAGGACATGTGGCTGCTTGACTCTGGAGTGTCATCTCACTTCATGAATGACAAAAGTGATTACTCTGAGTATCAAGAATTCAAGTCACCTACATTCTCTCAACCACTTCCAGAAAGTCTCCCATTCTCTGAATCAGAACTGTTATTGTCAAATTCAATGGATCACTAGTGTGGTTATCACCAGTAATCTATATGCCACAGTGTCAGATTAAACTGATTTTGATGGGCATACTCCTGAAAGATAACTGTCTTACCCTGAAGACATCACCTAATCTGATTGAGATCTTTGACAAGTGCAGCAGACAAACAGTCCTATCCTTTTACTTGCATGATACAGACACCATGTACTGGATTCATACTCCAGCCATACATCCTCATGCTCATAACATAACAATGGCCTCTGTAGACTATGAGATAATGCACAGACAACTTGGACACCCTTTCTGAGATGTACTCAAAGTTGCTCAGAAGCATACCAAAGATTTTCCAGAAGTTGAAATTCCTTTCTGGATCCCAATCTGCCCAGGTTGCAAGTTTGGTAAATAATCCAACCACCCTTTTTCTCACTCAGAAGTGCATGTAAAAGCCCCTTTTGAGTTGATACACTCCAACCTAAAGTCATTCGAGGTTGAATCATACCACAAGTATAGTGGAAAGCTGTTATGACAGGTGCAGGTAGCATCAGCCATAGACTCAATGTGCAACCTAAAGCTGCAAGATGAAGGCAAAGGGCATGAGTCCTGAGCATGATACACAGAGACTTAGTCACTACTCTGCCTTGGCAAGTATGTAGCGATGTCAAAGACAAAGACAGAGTATCCTTGAGCAAAGATGCTGTGAGACCAAGTGGGTTCGAAGGGAGAGCAAAGGGGAGAGAGAGGGTCAAAGATGCAATAGATTGCTATCTCGAGTAGGCTCAAGTTAGAGATACATGCTTGTGCTACACCTCTATATATATGTGTGGGGGATATGCATGGACCAGGCCAAGTAGAGCCTCAAAGACAGAGAAAGACATAAGGAGAAAAGAGGATAAGCATCTATGAGAAATCCACAGTATGAATGAGTAAGAAGAAGGCTGCAGATTGGAAATAAGAAGTGAATGCACAGCAAAGAAGATCAGAAGAGAAGGTGCTGTGGCATGAGGACTGTGGGAGCAGTAGAAGAGAAGCTCAGGTGAAATACCAGAGATACATAAGGATAAGCAACACGAGGTGTCAGAAGCAATAAGTGAAACCAGGAAGCAAAGAGGGCACATGGTGCCAAAGAAAAGAGTCTGAGAGAGAAGGAAGTGGCATAAGCCAACAAGAGGGGTTGGCGATGAGACAATAGTGAACCAGGGTAATATGCAGTATCAGAGACCACAGGTCCAAGGGAATGGTGATGGATATATGCCAGTAGGATGACTGGCGAGGCATGGATGAATCAGCAAGGATGGCTGGTGAGACTTCTAAAGGTGCAATGAGAGGCGCCATGGCTAAAACAAAGAGAAAAGAAAAGAGGGCCATAGATCAATCGTAACAAAAGCTGCAACCCAAATCCCAGTCAATGATTTATCTTGGAACTGCTGCAGAGCATGGGAGCAAGCAAAACTACTTATTTCTTCACCATAACAATGCCATAACAATGCTTTTGATATATCTGTGCATGCAGTTTTTGATGAGAATCTTTTTCTGAGATATTCAAGGCTTCTTCTCATAAGTCTATTAGTTATCCTCTACATCCTGGTACAGCCCACAATCATGATGATGAGTCTATGGATTCTTCATCTGATGAGAACACTACTAACTACCCAGAAAATCCAAATCATTGCCCAGAAGTCCTGAAACTCTTAGAACACTTAGAACACAATGTTAGTAATCCAAAAGATGAGACTTTTGACCTGGAAGCAGATCAAGAGATGGAAACTAATGCTGAAGGACCTCCAAGGACTTCTTCTCCAGCACATCCAAGGATTCCACCTCCCTCTGCTCCACCTCCTAACCCTAAGACACCTTGTAAGTCCACTCATGTGCAGCACCCTCCTCACTGCCCTGGCAATTTCTATGGTGAAGATTGTCACCCTCTGAACCAACTTAAGGATCTTGAGTGAGATACTCTCTGGGAGGACCCTGGCCTCTCTCACTGCATAATGCCACCATCATTTCCCAGTGTACTGCCCCCTTCTCCTTCTCCTTCAGAAGATAATATGGAATGCATCACTCAGGAAGGGGGAGATTCTTTGATCACATTCTTAACATCTCGCAGCATCTCCTCAGAGGAAGACACCTTTGTTAGTTACAGGGACTGGCAATACAAAGATATCCTAGAGCTCCCTGCCAATGAGCATACATAAACTTTGGCATGAAGCTTGCCTCAAAGAGCTTGCAAATGCTTCAAGATCACAAAGTCTATAAAGTAGTCAATAGACTCAAGAACTACAAGGGCATAAAAAATCGATGGGTCTTTGATGTCAAATCTGATGGTTGGAAAAGAGCCAGACTAGTGGCCAAAGGCTTTTCTCAAGTCAAAGGCTTAGATTATGACCAGATACATATATTCTCCAGTAGTGAGATTTGAAATGGTGCAGTGCATGCTTGCCCTTTCTATACTAGAAAACTGGTATCTCACCAGATTCAATGTCTAATCTGCCTACTTATATAGAAAACTAGATGAGGAGCTCTATATGGGGTTTCCAGAAGGGTTTTTGCCACCCAACATAAAAGGCAAAGTACTTCGACTTCTTCACACCTTATATGGTCTAAAACAAGCTGGACTAGCTTGGTGGCACACTCTGGACAAGTCAATGAAGGAACTAGGTTTTGAGTAGCTCAATCAGATGCCAGCCTATTTGTATATCACAATGAAAAAGACACAGTACTTGTGATTGTCTATATAGACAATGCTCTTTAATGTATTTAATGATTGGCACTTGCACTGAAATAGCCTATGCTGTAACCCAGCTTGTTAGACAAGCAGAAAACCCTTCCCAAGAACACCTTGACAAGGCACACTATATCTGTTGTTATCTCCTCAGAACCTGGAACTATGCTTTGGTCTATAATGGCATGGATGGCAAAGGCTTAATTGCCTCTACTGACTCAACTGCCCTCAACAAGTATGGCTTGTCCTTTGGGACTTGGGCTAACTTCCTCATGGAGTTCAAGAAAAAAAATTGTAAGCACTAATATCCCTGCCAATGCTCTTATGTAGTTGGCCACCTACTGAGTCAACAAATAATGCGATGGGTCATTCCAACCCTCAGTATTTCTCCACAGAAATCCTCCCCTCACTCTTTGCCAAGGTGTACCTAATAGACAAGGTACCTTTACCATTGATAAGTGGTATATTAATGCCACAAGACTTAATGACCAGTAAAAATGTGCTAACCTCATTGCTAAGCAATACTAAGGTCATGCTTCCATGTACCACCACACACCCCCATCTCACTTAACCTCTGCCCAAGACCCCAATGCCATGGATGTTGATGCTGTTTATGTCCCCAAAATCACAGAAGAGAAATAACAACATTGCCTTAAACTCAATCTTTGCCTTTACTGCCACAAGCCAGGGCACTTCTCCCAGAACTGCCCTACCTTCAAAGACCTTTCTCCATACCTCCAAAAGAAAGTAGCCAAGGCTAAAGAAGAAATGCCAGGCCTTATGGAAGAAGTGAATGATGAGGAACACCATGTGGGGGCTTGCTCCATAAAGGATTTTTAAGAGGAAGGACTATCTCAATGCAAGTACCTCCCCAATCTTGAAGTGATCTAGCAGGGCACAACCATCAGTCTCTACTAACCACAAAGAAAATAACTAGGGAATAAGGGAGGACCGTGACTTAGGTCACAAAGACACAAGAGGTCAAAGCTGGGGCTCTACCTGTAGCTTGAGTAACTGTGTTATTATATGCAAATTCTGCCATTTTGACATATTCTGGCTATGATTTCTGATTTTTTGCCATATAGCATCATAGATATTGTGCTAGATCACGATTTACTCTTTCAGTTTGCCTGTCTGTTTGTGGGTGGTAAGTGGTGGAGAGTTTTTGTTTGATCTTCAGCAATTTGCACAAATCCATTGTAAATGCTGAGGTGAATTGTGGTCCTCTATCTGACACCACTGTCTTTGGTAATCCATGTTTGCACCAGATATGGTCTCTAAACAAGATAGCCAGTTTCTTAGAGTTGATTGTCTTAGAACATGGCATAAATACAACTTCTTTGGAAAACCTGTCCACTACTACACAGATGGCATCAACACTATTGACTGATAGGAATCCTGAAATAAAATCCACTGAAATATCCTCCCAGGGATGTTTAGGTATTGGCAAAGGTGCTAACTTGCCTGCCAGTGGTCATGAAAGGGCCTTGGACTGAGCACAAATTTGACAATGATCAACATAGTCATTTATCTCTTTTTTCATCTCAGGCCAAAAGAAGTGTTGAGAAATAGTAGAGAGAGTGCATTACTGTCTAGCATGTCTGGCAATAGGTGAATCATGACACAAAGTTAACAGTTCTATCCTCAACCCACGAGGTGCAAAGATGTGATTGGAGTCATTAATAAATACAAATTGCTGTTCATCGAACCAGCAAGTCACTGATGATGGTATCTTTATATTTTTTGACATTATCTGTAGCTTCTCCAGAAAGGAGACTCTAAGTGTACATCATTTATAATAACCTGCAGTGGTAGGACCATGATATTTTCATTAAGGTTTTGCACTGCATTGCCATGATCTGGTCTTCTAGATAAAGCATTTGCTCTAGCATTGGTAGATCCAGGTTTGTAGATCAAGACATAATTAAATTCTTGTAATGTGGCATGCCATCAAGCTTGGTGTGGCGATAACATTTGTAGTTTTTTCCAATACTTCAGATTTTTGTGATCAGTCCAGATCTCAAATCTTGGACTTCCAATAAGGTAGTGACACCATTCTTTAAGAGCACGAATAATGGCCACCATTTCCTTGTCATAAATAGGATAATTGTGTTCTGCTGTGTCAAAAGAGTGCAATATGAAAGCACATGGTCTCTAGAGACCATCTTCACAAAGGATCAAAAGCACAGCTCCCATGGTGATGTCTGAAGCATCAGTTTCTACCCTTAATTCTTTTGCACTATTGGGGTATGTGAGTAGTGGTGCTTTGGTGAATTTTTCTTTTAGTGATAAATACACATCTTCTTGTGCAGGTCCCCAGGACCAAGGAACATCTTTCTTTGTCAACTCCATTAGCAGCTTTGCCATATGTGCGAAGTTTTCAATGAATTGTCGATAATAGTTACAGAGTCCCAGGAATAACTGAACCTGCTTTACAGATTGTGGTTGGGGCCAGTCTGCAATAGCCTTTGTTTTTGTATTTTGCATGTCTACCCCATCTTTAGATATGACCATACTCAGATAGTTGACCTTTTCCTTAAAAAGAAACATTTGGAAGGTTTACAATACAGATCATTTTCCCGAAGGACCTGCAAGACTTTCCGAATGTGTTGAGCATGCTCAGCATGAGAAAGTCCTATAGTAAAAACAATAAGATCATCAATATAAGCCCCAGTGTCATCATAGCAATTATGGAATAAATTGTCCATCATGGCCTGAAACATCGCAGGCACATTCTTGTAGCCAAAATACATAACAAGGGGCTTGAAGGAACCAAAAGGAGTGACAAATGCACCCTTCCATTCATCACCTTCTTTCATATGAACGTTTATATAACTCCAACACAAGTCCAGCATGGTGAACATGTCAGTACCATGAAGCCAGTCAACCAGTTGATCAATGTGAGGCAATGGATACACATTTGTAATGGTGCCCTCATTGAGGTAGCGATAATCCATTACCAATCTCTTTTTTCATCTTGTTTAGGGATGAAGAACACCGGTGCTGTTTGAGATGACTTCAAGGGTCTAATGTATTCCTTTTCCAATTCTCTGTCAAGGAATTTGCGAATTTCTGCGAGCTATGTTTGTGACATAGGAATCACTCGATCTTTTTTAGGTACAAAGTCAGGTTGCAAATCTATTGCATGATCCCAGATTTTTCTCAATGGCATTCACATGGATTCTTGTTCTGAAAATACATCTAGGAAGTCAAGAGATATCTTATTGATTCATGCAGCATCATACTGGTTAAAGGTCATCATATGATTGATTCAATCTATGGACAGATTATAATGACGCAAAAACTCATACATATCCTAAGAAAACCATATTTATAGCTAGGTTCAATATGTAAAGAGTCAGTAAACTATATGATTGCCATCTTTTATTTCCATGTTAATATGGCAGACATCTGTTATACCTCATCCTATATTAGGTGAGCCATCTGCATTTCTGACTTCTATGGATCATGGTAGCTCTTTGCATGCTATGGCATTAGTGGTTATGAAACCTTGATCGATAAAATGTGGCACTGCTATCCACCAAAGTGGACACCCAAACCAATGATCAGTCATTCCTTTGTAGTTTTAACTCCACTTCTAGAGCATTTTCTTGTAAATTCCATGTCTTATATGGCATCATTTGAATTTGGTTAGGGATTTCATAAGTTAGATCATTTTTTTGTATTTGTGTGAAATTATGTAAGTACTCAATGTTTTTCTTCCAGGGCCAAGCTCAATTGAGACTTCACAATGGAATATTCATCTGATGGGATACCATATTGAGATAACAGTTCATGTGACAGGAACGAGACAGGCTCATAGTTTTCATTCTAAGCCATTTTGGCGAGTTCTTGCATGTCAAACACTTCA
This sequence comes from Spongispora temasekensis, assembly GCA_038094675.1. Classification (NCBI taxonomy): domain Eukaryota; kingdom Fungi; phylum Basidiomycota; class Agaricomycetes; order Boletales; family Boletaceae; genus Spongispora; species Spongispora temasekensis. The sequence goes on from JBBPUL010000097.1 coordinate 8,854, forward strand.
TAATTAAAAGATGTGGACAGATCAACAGAATTAATTACAGGTTCCACCTCTTTCCATTCTGGTTCATTATGGTACAAATTGAAGAAATCAGAAATTGATACATAGTCTGCATCACTATTTTCTGTATTTAAAGAATTTTCGTACTTAGAAAAAGGAATATCATCCAAAACCTCAGACACCCTCATATCTGAAGTCGGCACTAAAAACACACCTTGGCACAGGCCTCTACTGTGAGCTGATCTTGCCAGTAGGCTTCTGCTTCTTCTGTCATCCAAGCCTGATGGTGGGCTGTTGCCACTGGCTGTGGCACTTGTGGTGGCAGAGGCAGAGCAGAGATTTGTGACTGTTGGGGGTGCCAGGATGTCACGGGGTACCCTGGGGCCTGTGGAGGGAGAGCAGAGATTGCTGCTCTTGCCTTGTACAAGGCACAATTGTGGGGGTGGCATAATAGATTAGTGGGACACATTGTCCAGATGTGTCCTTTCTTTTGACAACCAAAGCAGGTTCAATTGTCTGGAGCTGATGAGGCATGTGGGGTTTGCCAATCTATCTCCAGTGGAGTGCCTTGACCAGGTTGGACACCAGTCAGAGTAAATTGGGGGGTGGAAGTAGGTGGGCGAGGCAGAGGGTGAGCACCAAAGGGCCAGGTGTTCTGCACTCTTAGGGCTGCCAGGCCAATGTTGGGCCATGCTAATGTAATCCTATCGAATTTTTGATGGATGGTGGTATATGCCTCCACCAACCCATTGAAATCATCATCATTGAACATCTTTCCATGAAGCTTACAGTATGTTTAATATGGATTTTGTATTGCACTGCCCTTTTGAGCAGATGCACAGCTTCTTCCTTGCTACATTTGGCATCTGAGAATAGTGCCAAAAAGTCCTGCATGAAGATAGTAAAGTCACCACTTTGCTTTAGGTTTAATAATTTTTTGTAGGCCTTGTGGTGCAGAGTGCCTATTACAAAATATGACGTGATTAACATCTCATTGTCAGCCAGTCATCAACATCTTCCTCTCCATACTTCTCAAGAAGGGTTATGGCAAATGGGGCAGCATCACCCACTAAGTGGCTGACAATCATGTATGTCTCTTCATGCTTGTCAAGCTTCTTGACCTTGAGATATGTATAGCTTTACCTTTGCCCACCAAAGGTGGAAGGTGCTCTTGTTGCCATCCCATAGGCCAGAGTCACCAATTGTCCTTTTGGCCTTGGTGGTTACATCCAGCTGCAGGCTTGACAGCTGGTCAGCTAAGTTGTTGATCTTCTAAGAGATTTCTGACATTGGCATGGATTATGAAAGTGGCAGTGGTGGCATAGAGGTTTGTTGAGGGTGGAGTGGCTTGACAAGCATCAAAAAAATTGTTGTAGGAGGTGAGGTGGGACATTTGCTGCTTTAAGCTGAAAGCTCGTGTTACTAGTCTAATCCCAATCTGGCTTAGGGGCAGTTTTATAAACTGCAAGGTATTTGTAACTGATCATACACATATAAGGCTAAAAAACAAAAACCTGCTTGCCGCTACCATGAAGAGGGTGCCATAGGGGTTTCATCTCATGAGAATGAGTCTTGTATGCCAGCTTGAGACTGGAGAGTCGAAGGGGAGGGGGGGACTGGGGGGGTACTGCCTGGCTATGGCTAACATTTTAGTATGAGGAGACTGTGAATGTTTCAGAAGAAATCATGATTCTGCTGGATTGCACTACCCAGAACAGCTGCACTGACCCACTATATGTGAAAGGGATTGATCATTATTTGTTGGTGACTAGGCATGTCCTCTCGAATGAGGTCAAAGCCCTAGCAATGCGAACCAACTTATGTGGCCAATGTGCACAGCTCAAACAGTTTTGTATAGGAGTTGTTGTCTCCTAGCTGTTACATAGCAAATGTATTCCCAATAGAACGATGACCACTTTATGCCTGTAGATTGGCTTTCTAACAGTGAGTAAACGATGAAAAGCGAGGTGCTTATGCAACTGGTGCAAATGAGTAGAGAAGGACATATGGGCAGCTTTGACCTAATGAAGTGATCTAGTAGGGCACAACTGTCAGTCTCTACTAACCACAAAGAAAATGACTAGAGAATAAGAGAGGACTGCAACTTAGGTCACAAAGACACAAGAGGTCAAAGCTGGGGCTCAGCTTGACTCTTGGCTGCTTTATATATGTACTACAATATTAAATATATGAGGTCTGACTAATCTACATGTGTCCAACATGAGGTAGTCTAGACTAATTCATCACAGATAAGAGATAAGAGATCCAGACCCATGATGTCATATCATGTGATTGGTCTAGACCAGTGATGTCATATTATGTAATATGGTGTGTAACACCATTGAGATCATGAAAAAGAGGAGAGTTTGAATAGGATTACAACAAATCTCCTATTTCTTATGCACCTATACTAGTATCCATATCAAATAGAGCTATGTGTGTTTCTGTACAGCTCATGGTACCTTTGCACTCTCTCAAAGTCATTGGCTCACCTACTCTCATTGATTCTAGGGCAGAAATTTCTTATCTTGATTAGGATTTCACCCAAAAACATCATTTACCTTGCACCCACCTGGCACAACCCATTCAGGTTTGTAACATTGATCAATCTGCCAATTCTAATGGTAATATCCTGTTCTCCACCAAAACTCTTTGTTTCCATCAGAGAAGGAGTGACCTACAAAGTCCTCTTTTACCTAATGAATTGTGGCAAGGATAATATCATTCTTGGTCTCTCCTGGCTACACCTTGCTAACCCAACCATTTATTGGGAAAAACAAACCCTTTCTGTCCCCAAGTCCCTAGATCAATCTGCTAATCTATACCATATCCATATCATGGATCTTGAATGCCATAATGCACACTTTTATAGACTCCTCCTTGCTTGGAACAATGACAAGGTGACTTGCCATATCAACACCACCTCTAAGACCCACAGACACCTCCACTCATACCTGGATATTCAGTCAGAGAAGGGATGGCACAACCAAATCCTTACATACTACTCAATAAATCATATTACCCAATAAGAACCCTATATTCTATCCTCTGCCATACTCACCTGCTACTCCAAAGTCACTAAACTAGCAGAGAAAGCAGGAACTCAAACCCAAGAAGTTATGCTTCCCCCTGAATACTCAGACTTTGCCAAAGTCTTTAGAGAAGAAATGTGAGACCCTTTCCTTATCTAGACTCTATGACTATGAAATCAACCTTGATGAGTTCTTTGTTCCAAAAATTGGGAAGGTCTACCCTTTATCCTCTGAGGAACAAAAAGCCACCAAAACCTTTCTTGAAGAAAACCTTCACTCTGTAAAATTTGCCCCTCAAAGTCTCTTTAAGCCTTCCCCTTTATTCTTTGTCAAAAAGAAGGATGGAAAACTATACCCCTTCCAGGACTACTGATATCTCAATGAACATACAGTTCACAATGCTTACCCACTTCCCCTCATCTCTGATCTTATTGACAAGCTCAAAGGAGCCAAAGTCTTTACCAAGTTTGACATTCACTTGGGGTACAACAACATCTAAATTAAAGATGGACACCAATGGAAAGGTGCCTTCATCACACACAAGGGCCTCTTTGAGCCCATGGTCATGTTCTTTGGCATGGACAATTCCTCCTCCATGTTCAAACACTTTATAAACAACTTATTTTGTGACATGATCACAGAAGGATGGCTCATCATCTATATGGATGACCTCCTCATTCTCATTTTCTCCCTGAACAATAAATCTTCCACCAAGCACACTTGCCATGTCTTCCAATGTATGGTGGAACTCAATCTCCACCTTTACCTCAGCAAGTGCAAGTTCACTTCCTCTAAGGTTGAATACCTCAGGATTGTTACAACAGGCATGGGTAGCAACAGTCATAGACTTGAAGTGCAACCTAAAGCTGTGAGGTGAAGATGAGGGGCAAAGTTTCCAAGAACAATGCAAGGTAACTGGTCACTACTCAGCCTAGGTGAGTATGTAGGGATGATGAGGACAGGAGCTGAATATCCTCAAGCAAAGATGCTGCAAGGCCTAGAGGGGTCTGAGGGAGAACTGAGGGGAGAAAGAGAGTCGAAGATGCAATAGATTGCTATCTCAAGTAGGCTTAAGGTAGGGATACATCAAGTATCTACATGCTATTTATATGTGCAAGGAACTGTGCATGGACCATGCTGTGATGAGCCTCAAAGACAAAGATGGAAATAAAGAAGCACATAGATTTAAGTGAGAATGAGTAATCTACAGTTGATGAGTAAGAAGAAGACTGTGGATTGGAAATAAGAAGCAAATGCATAGCAGAGAAGATCAGAAGAGAAGGTGCTGCAGCATGAGGACTGTGGTAGCAGTAGAAGAGAAACTTAGAAGAACTAACTGAGATAAGGATAAGTGAAGCACAGATTCAAGGGCTAAGGTGAGACAGAGTGACACACAGTGTTAGGAATTATGAGTCCAAGGAAAAGAGAATGGGTATATGCCAGTGAGATGACCAGTGAAGCATAATGGAGGGGCTAGCAAGGGCAGCTGATGCAGTGACTAAAGGTGCAATGGAAGGCACCACAGCTAAGGCAAGAGGAAAAGAATAGGGGCCATAGACCAATCATAACAAGGATGATCATAAAACCTTGTCAACTTGTTATGGACCCCATCAAGCTAGATGGGATCACCTCTTGGCCAGTTCCACAAAAAGTAAAAGATGTATGATCCTTCCTGGGTTTCATAAACTTTTACAGATGCTTTATTCCCTCATACTCTGATGTTGCTTGACCCCTTATTGACCTCACAAAGAAAACTGCTGTGTAGATCTGGACTCCCCATTATCAAACTGCATTCAAAGAGCTTAAGTAGCTCTTCCTCTCCCAACTCATTCTCCTCCTTCCCAATCTCTCTAGTCCCTTTGCCATCACCACTGATGCCTCTCATGATGCTACTAGAGCCATTCTGCTCCAAACTGATGCAAATAGGAACTGGCATCCCTACTTGTACTTGCCCCAGTCATTCTCCTCCACAGAATGTAACTATGACATCTTCGATCATGAGCTCCTCACCATCATCTATGTATGTGCTCAAAGCATGGAGACACTACCTCTCACTTCTCACCTGTTTCAGCAGATCTCATGTGACCTCATCATGGATCTCCCCATCTTGACCAGTTTTGATAGCCTGTTGGTTGTGATTGACCATGGGCTTACTAATAGGGTAATTTTATGCCCAACAAAGAAAACAATCACCACTGAGGGTGTTGCCACCCTCTTTTTCCACAAAGTCTATCATTAATGGAGACTATGACAAAATCATCTCCAACTGAGGGCCTTAGCCTTAGTTTGCCTCTACCTTCACTAAGGAACTTACAGTGACCTCAAAAACCCTTTCCATACTAACCCCAATAGTGGTGCATGCAGCGCACTGCCAATCACTGTGAGAATTTCGCTTAGCTTGGGTGGGGATATAATTAGAACATACTCTTGGCTACAAAATCGCTCTCTGGGTCACATGTGATTTGGTTCACATACTATAAAGATATGACCATTCTAAGACAGCCATATCATGGAAAGGGTTTTTGAGCTTTTGAAATCATGACTAAAATCTCAGCCAAATCATTGAATATTTGTTATTTGTTTGTAGGGACAAATATATGCATGTAAACAGCATGTATAAGTTTAAAAAAGTTCACACACTCCTTGTTTCTCAACTGCCATCATGGTATACCATCACCCCTGCTAAAGAAGACATGCTGAGTACATTATCTTTCCCCCTTGACTCCATGGCAGCCCTTGCCATCAATGCACTCCAAGCTCACTTTGAGCAGATTTAGGAAGCAATGACTCAGTGGTGCATCTTATGTGGAGAGCTCCCATGTCCTAGTAATCACCTCTATTATCGGGACTCTTATTTCATCTGCCACTACATTAGACACATCTACATGAATTGTCCCCACTACATCTGCCCCTACTGCTACTGCTATGCCCCTGGTCACTCCCAGTATGGATGCTCTTATTGCAGCCATTGCTCCCACCCTCTTCCTCCTCCTCCTCCTCTTCTTATAGCTCAATCCACTCCTGCAGTTCCTTTTGCTCCTGTGGCTCTCACATCTCCCACCACTCTCAGTGCTCTGGCAGTGTAATTCCAGTACCTCCACCTAGATACCTGTTTGAGGGCTGGAAAGCCCCTCATTGGTATACTCACCTTTGGTGTTGTCAAATGTTGTTGAGTGAGATCAGAGAGAAAATGTTCAAACTCCTATATTAAATCCAGCTCTGCTGGGTTTTATATATGTATGTACAAGCAATATGAACTGTTACAACATGTATTACTATTAGTACTGAGTTTCATACATAGTTCTGGATATTCCAGTGATTTTGAGTGCTTTTCCAAGCTTTTTGAGTTCCTGAAAGGGTTTGGGATGCTATGGAAGTGCTCAGAAGACTCTGGAAGTGTCGCAACTAGTCCAATGTTCAACACTCTCCCTTACTAAGTATACATAGTACATGTAAGTAAAGAGTGGACTTCTACACAGGTATATTAGGTGAGATAGAATCTTCTTTAGTGATCATAAAACTCAAGACCAAGCTGTGATCTGCAATCCTTGAACTTATCAAAGAAGAGATTCTTTGTAAACATATAGTGGGCAACAAAAATGTTGCAATGCCTAACCTCAAACTGGGGCATGCAGTGCCCTGCAATCACCTGTAGGAATGTTACTTCACTTTGGTGGGAACAAATAAACTACATACTCTTGGCTACAATATTCCCTCCTGGGTCATGTGATTTGGTTCAGTGGATGTGGAGATATAACCATTTTTGCACATCATGTCATTGCAACAATTTTGTTGCTGATCTACATATTAGAATATACAAAGTACATGTTCCAGTGAGATATTATGTCAGCAATGGGTCATGTGATGCTTAAACTATTCAACCTGATCCAAATACATCTAAACAACATTGTTTATTCCACTTCCACCACCATGAAATCTCTTTCTATTGATCAAACCACTCGAATCTTCTTCTTGGAATTAGGTCAATCCACTTGCCAGATCTCCTCCTCTACTGGTTTCAACCACTCTACCATCAGTGTTATGACTGGCATGAGTAGCGTCAGCCATAGACTCAATGCACAACCTAAAGCTGTGAGGTGAAGATGAGGGGCATAGGTTCTGAGTGCGATGCACAGAGACTAGTCACTACTTCTGCCTTGGTGAGTATGTAGCGATGTCAAGGACAGAGGTAGAGTATCCTCGAGTGAAGATGCTGTGAGGCCAAGTGGTTCGAAGGGAGAACAGAGGGGAGTGAGAGAGTCAAAGATGCAATAGATTGCTATCTCAAGTAGGCTCAAGCTAAGGTTACACCACTTGTACTATGCCCTATTTATATGTAGGAGTCCTGCGCACAGACCAAGCAGTGCTACAGCTCAATAAGAGAGAAATCCAAAATGAGTGACTGGAGATAAGGGAGAAGAAGTCATACGCAGTGTAAAATGAGTCAGAAGGCTGTGCATGATTGAACTACATGGAATGTCATGGAACACATGAGTCAGAGATAAGAGATAAGGGAAACGCACAGCTATAATGCTGAATAATAGAAGGGCTGTGTGCATTTAGGTAATACAAGACAAGAGTGAAGTGACCTATACAGGGCACGACCGTCAGCCTCTACTAACCACAAGAAAAGAGATACTAAGGATGGGGGGACCGCGACTTAGGTCACTGAGACACAAGAGGTCAAAGCTGGGGACAGCTCGACTCTTGGTCTGGTTTATATATTGTCTACTATATTAAATACATGAGGTATGACTAAGCTACATGTGTCTAACATGAGGCGGTCTAGACTACTGACGTCATAGATAAGAGATAAAGAAGGTCCAGCCTCCTGACGTCATGAGTGATGTCATATCACGTGATCAGTCTAGATCAGTGATGTCATATTACGTAAGCCAGTGTGCCACACCGTTGAGACGAGAAAAAGAAGGCGAGTTTGAATAAGATTGCAACAAAGAGGAGCGAGAGTGAATGAAAAAGAAAAGGGGCCAATTGGAACATTACCTCCTTAGTAGAGTCGAAACCCTAGTGAGACCATTCTACTATAAACCTTGGCAAGATCTGATGGGTGACCCACATATATTGCTTTCCCCAATGGAGTCGAAGTGGAAGTCATCGTCCTCGTCTAATACTGGCGGGGATTGAGGTGGAGGTATTGGAAGCATGCAGCCAGAGCGCTGAGAGCAGCTGGAAGTGCGGGAGGTGCAGGACCAAAAGGATCCCTGGGATTAGTGAGAGCTGCAGGAGGAGGCAGAGGAGGAAGATGACCCAGGCAGGGAGCAATAGCTACAAAAGGGACAGGTGGCCTGGGTGTGACTGGGGGAGTGGCAGTGACAGAAAGGGCATGTGTAGTGGGGGCAATGAACTCGGATATGTCCAAGTCTATGGCAGACGAAGCACAAGTCTCGGTAGCGATGGTGGTCACTAAGGCAGGGTAAATCACCCTGGAGGATATGTCATTGAATCATGGCTTCCTGGATGTGGTCAAATCGTGCTTGAAGGGCATTGATGGCCAGGGCTTCCATGGGGTTGAGAGGGAAAGATGAGGCACTGGGGGTTTCATTGGCCATGGGGACTAAGTCACAGATGATCTTGGAGGGTGTTGGAGAGGGGGAACGAATGGCATAGCTGGAGATGGCAATGTTGGTGGGGACAGAGACTGCAGTGATTTCTCAAAGGTACCTGTCTATGTCCTGGATGAACTCTAAATAACCCAGCTGATGGGCCAGGTCATGAATGTGTTCGATGGCTTGGAAGTGGATAGTTTGAATAGAAGCCCCAACAAGGGTGATGCCATGATGATTATTGCTGATAAGAGATTGAAAAAGGTGGGGAAGGCACTCCAGCTGGAGATTCATGGAGCATACTGCGCTTGTCATCTGTGGGATCAGAGGATCAGAGGATGTGAGCATGAAGGGGAATGTCCATGGAAATTACTGGGGTCAGGGTGTTGGCAGGTGGCTTGAGGACAGGGACAGTATATGTAGCGCCAGGGCTAGGAGGCACACTGTTTGCTGCCAATACCACAGCATCTTCATGATAAGGAGTGTGGGCCATTGGCAAAGAAGGGGTATATGGCAGCAAAGCAAGATGGTACTCCGTAGGAGGTACTGAAATGGACAGAGAAGAGGGAGACAAGAGAGTTGAGGCAGTGACATCAGACATAGTAAATGAAGAGCGGAGAGGGGAGGGAGCAAAACAGATGGTGGGTATTGTAAGACAAGAAAGCTTATTGCTTTGAGGGAGGAAAGGCCTTCAGGTGGAGATTCTTATACTCCTGAAGGGCGGACTTTGCATTTTTCAAGTTCCGTTCTGGAACCCAAGAGTCTTCTTCGGCAGTATAGCCCTTCCATTGGATCAGGAACATGCAAGAGTGGGGTGTTCCTCTGTGGCATAGGACCTTCTCGATTTCATATTCCTCTTCACCTTCTATTAGCTCTGGGGGTGGGGCTGGGAAGTTCAGGCTGTGGACACTGTTTTTGCGATAGGGCAATAAGAGAGAAGTGTGAAACATGGGGTGGATCTTCCATGTCATCAGGAGTTGGAGTCTACAAGTCAGGGGAGATAGGACGTCCATGATAACGAAGGGTCCTTCCCTTTTGGGCATGAATTTGGGGTTTATGATGCAGCAGTTAAGGTTCTTTGCCTCTAACCACACCTTGTCTCCTTTGGTAAATGGAGTAAATGAGCGGCGTGTTCGGGATGCCATCACCTGTCATGCGAGTTCATGAGCAGCAAGTGCCTCATTTCTGGCTGCAGATAGGGCCTTGAGGCATCCTTTCAGAGCTGGAAGTGGCGTTTCCACGAGGACCATGGAGAGGGCATGAGGTTCAAAGCCATACATGAGGTAAAATGGGGACTTTTCCATGACAGAGTGAGGGCAGTGGTTATGTGTGAATTCTGCATGAGTGATATGATCAGCCCATGTGGTCGGGTTGTTTACGCAGAAGATCTGAAGGTACGTTTCGACTTCTTGGTTGACATGTTTGGTTTCTCCATCAGATTGGGGGTGATAGGTGGTGGACAGGAAAAGATCATATTTCAGTAGTTTTCCAAGCTCCCAAGCAAAGGTGGATGCAAATTGTGGACTGCAATCAGAGATAATTTTGTCATAGAGGCCCCAATGATAGTATACTTTGTGGAAAAAGAGGGTTGCTACTTCCTCAGCAGTGATATGTTTCTTGGTAGGGCAGAGAATTACCCCCTTAGTAAGCCCATGATCGACCATGACCAATAGGCTATCAAAACCATTAGATAATGGGAGGTTGGTGATGAGGTCACAGGAAACCTGCTGAAATGGTCGGGAGGCAAGGGATTTAATCAGGAAAAGTGGAGGAATGGTGAGGTGTGTATTTGCTTTGTTTTGTTGGCAGGGGGCACATCCGTTGACATAGCAGCGAACTTGGGTTGCAAGGCTGGGCCACCAAAAGTCATGAGCAACAAGTTGGCAGGTTTTCAGGTAGCCAGGATGGCCGGCGGAGGGGTGATCATGGGCACACTTGATAACCGTGAGGCGGTTGGGCTCTGGGACATAGATGTGGTTGCGATAGCAAAGGAGATTTTCCTTAAATTGCTAATCGGAGAGGCAGTTGCAGAGGTTGGGGGTGGTGATGGGTCCCTCGATGTCAGCATGAAGGTGGGTAACAAGTTCATCATTGGTTGAGTGTTGTTGGATGGCAGTTGTGAGGACAGAGTTGATGACATAGACGAAGAGGGTTTCAGAGAGGAGGGTGATGGCTTGGTTGTCAGACTTAGATGAGAGTTGGTTGGGGTGGCAGGAGAGGGCATCAGGCCCAGAGAGCAGGGAGCCAGGGACATGGGTCATTGTGAGATTGAAATCTGCAAGGTCAAGGAGCCAACGTGCTTGGCAGTGGTTGAGGTTTTGGGGTTGACAGAAGTATGTCAGGTTCTTGTGGTCAGTGAAGACCTGTACAGGGGACTGAGAAACACAAAGATAGTGGCACCAGGACTTGGGGGCTCAGATGATCACGAGGAGTTTGTGATCAAAGATATCATAGTTTCATTCTGCCGGAGAGAACAATTGAGAGAGGTAGGAACAGGGTGCCAATCCCCATTTGAGTTGGTCTGTAGGAGGATAGCACCAGTGGCATCTCGTGATGCATTGGTTGCTATGGCAAAGGGCCTGGTGAGGTCCAGGAGGTGAAGGATGAGTTGGGAGAGAAAGAGCTTCTTGAGCTCATCAAAGGAGGATTGACACTGGGGGGTCCAGAGCCATGCAGTGGTTTTCTTTGTGAGGTTTATGAGGGGTCGGGCGATGTCCAACTAGGAGAGGATGAAGCATCGGTAGAAGTTTGTGAATCCTAGGAAGGAATGCACATCCTTGACTTTCTTCAGGATAGGCCAGGAGGCGATCCCATCAAGCTTAACGGAGTCTATGGCAAGTTTACCTGGTTTGACTATTATACTGAGGTATTCGACTTCTGGGGTGGCAAACTTGCATTTGCTAAGGCATAGATGAAGGTCTAGCTCCATCATGCATTGAAGGACATGGCAGGTGCATTCTGTGTGGGATTCGTTGTTTGGTGAGAAGATGAGCAGATCGTCCATGTAGATGACAAGCCATCCTTCGGCAATCATGACTCAGAATGAGTTGTTCATGAACCACTGGAAGGTCGAGGGGGAGTTGTTCATGCCAACAAACAGGCCCTTATGGGTGATGAAGGTGCCTTTCCATTGATGGCCATCTTTGATGCATATGTTATTATACCCCAAATGGACATCGAATTTGGTGAAGACGTTAGCTCCTTTGAGCTTGTCGATGGAGACGAGGGGCAAGGGATAGGCATCGCAGATGGTATGTTCATTCAGGTATTGGTAGTTCTGGCATGGATGAATTTGCCATCCTTCTTCTTAACAAAAAAAAAGGAGAGGCCTGTGGGGACTTAGAGGGGTGGATTTTCCCCAAGTGGAGGTTCTCGTTGAGAAAGGCTTTGGTCGCCTTTTGTTCTTCTGGGGATAGAGGGTAGATTTTTCCAATCTTTGGAATGAAGGAGTCGTCAAGGTTGATCTCATGATCATAGGGTCGAGATGGGGGAAGGGACTTGCAATCCTTTTCCTCAAAGACTTTGGCGAAGCCTGAGTACTCTGGAGGTAGAGAGATGTCTTGAGTCTGGGTTCCCACTTTATCCACGAGCTTGGTAGCTTCTGAGTAGTGGGTGATGGTGGCTGAGGGTAGGATGTATGGTTCTCCTCTGGTAATGCAGTTGATAGAATAGTGGCTAAGGGTCTGATGTTGCCACTGTCTTGCTGACTGGATGTCCAGGTATGCATGCAGGTGTCTGTGAGTTTCGGGAGTAGTGTTTATACACTGAATCGAAGTTTCCCCAAAGCCTTGGAGAGGTGGGGCATGGTAGTGGGAATTATGTCGTTTTTGATCAGTGACATAGGCATGGTATAGGTCCACTGATTGATCTAAGACTTCGGGGATGGAGATGGTTTGTTTCTCCCAATTGATTGTTGGGTTAGCAAGGCAGAGCCAGGGAAGGCCAAGAATGATGTTTTCCTTGCCGCAGTTCATGAGATAGAAGAGGACCTTTTGGATTACCCCTTCCCTGACAGAGATGTAGAGTTCGGTAGAGAATAGGATGTCTCCATTGGAGTTCATGGATTGATCCACATTGCAGACACGGATTGGATGTTCAAGGTGGGTTCAAGGGAGTCTGTGTTTTCGGGCGAAAGCCCAGTCAAGGCAGGAGATCTCTGCTCCAGAGTCAATAAGAGCAGGGGAGTCGATGACTTTCATGGTGTGCGAGGGTACCACGAGCTGGATGGGGATATGCATAGCTCTATTTGTTGTGGATACTAGTACAGGCACACAAGAAACGAAATGTTTAGGAGGTACTTGCATCAAAGAAGTCCTCCCTTTCAAAAATCCTTTATCCCCACCACTTCTATATGGACATCTTCATCATCGTCTTCATCCTTGAGGCCCAGTATCTCTTCTTCTGCTTTAGCAACCTTTTGGTCGGCTTTGGGGCATGGGGGAAGGTCTTTGAAGGTGGGGCACTTATTGGAAAAGTGACCCGATTTCCTGCAATGGAGACAAAGCCCTTGTTTGAAGCAACATTCTTGCTCTTCGGGGGTGAGTTTTGGGATGCAGATGGCATCCACATCCATGGCGTTGGGGTCCTTGTCTCAGGGGGTCTGAGTGGGGCGAGGGATGAAGGTGGGGGTTGAGGAATGCTTGTGCTGCCAGGTGACAAGCTTAGCACATTTGTGCTGGTCATCGAGATGAGAGGCGTTCTTGATCCAATCGTCGATGGTGGTGGAGATGGTGTCCATAAGGTACATCTTTTCTGAGAGCGAAGGGGGGATACCCATGGAGAAGTAGTGGCAGATGGTAGCTACCTTGTTGAGCCCTGCCAGGCTGACCTGGTTGTGAAATTCTAAGATATACTGACTGAGAGAGGGTTGGAAGGTCCCATTGCATCGCTCGTTGATATGATAGGTGGCTAACCAGGTCAAGGCATTGGCGGCAGTGTTGAGGCTCTTGAAGTGGGCCTTGAACTTCTTGATGAACTCATCCCAAGACCCTAGGGTCATGTTGGTCCCTTGCATGCTTTCTTCCGTGAAGGTATCTGCCTAGGTGAGGGCACTCCCATTGTTTATAAATGACAGGGTAAAACCTATCTTCTTTTTATCCGTAGAGTAGACATCAACATTTACAGTGAGGTATCATTGTACTGAGTGAATCCAGGGCATGGCATCACGTTGTTTGCCTGAGAAGGCCTTGGGTTGAGCGAGGCAGAGCTCAGTGGATTTGGAAGACATCAGGGGTGCAGGGTTTGGGCTGGGTGGCGTCGGAGGTGTGGTAGTTCCAGAGCTGGGACTGGGGGGTGTAGTAGACCTCCAAGAGAAAGAGGTTGTGATGGGTGGTGGTGGTGGGCAGGGGCACTGCTTCAAAGGTGATGAAGGGGCTGAAATGGCTGCAATCTACTATAAGGGTAGTCACGTTTGAAGAGCTTGAGCCTTTTGTTATGACTGGCATGGATAGCATCAGCCATAGACTCGATGCACAACCTAAAGCTGTGAGGCAAAGATGAGGGGCATAGGTTCTGAGCATGATGCACAGAGACTAGACACTACTTCTGCCTTGGTGAGTATGTAGCAACATCGAGGACAGAGGTAGAGTATCCTTGAGTGAAGATGCTGCGAGGCCAAGTGGTTCAAAGGGAGAACAGAGGGGAGCAAGAGAGTCAAAGATGTAATAGATTGCTATCTCAAGTAGGCTCAAGCTAAGGTTACACCACTTGTACTATGCCCTATTTATATGTAGGAGTCCTGCACACAGACCAAGCAGTGCTACAGCTCGATAAGAGAGAAATCCAAAAGGAGTGACTGGAGATAAGGGAGAAGGAGTCATGCACAGTGTAAAATGAGTCAGAAGGCTGTGCGTGATTGAACTACATGGAATGTCATGGAACATATGAGTCAGAGATGAGAGATAAGGGAAACACACAGCTATAACACTGACTAATAGAAGGGCTGTGCATATTTAGGTAATACAAGGCAAGAGAAGCGAGAGCGAATGAAAAAGAAAAGGGGCTGATTGTAACAATCAGTTGTATTCACTTCAAACACTCCCCTGACATTGCCAAACCCTCTGCTGGTCATCCATCCATCATTACTCCCACTGATATATGTCATGCTATTCAACTTCTAAGCACTGGAAAGGCTGAAAATGCAGTCCAGATCACTAGAACACTCCAGGATGTCAAGAACCAACCCATCTTCCCCCATACCATTCGTCATCACCTTAAGAAAGCTGGTATGAAGGCTGTGGTAAAGCAAAAATCTTCACCAGCATCATACATAGGAGGGCAATGTTGAATTTTGCTTTAGCCCACAAGGACTGGACTGTGGATGATTGGAAGTATGTAATATGGTCAGATGAGGCCAAAATCAATCACATTGGGTCAGATGGTAGGAAATTGGCATGGAAGGGCAGGAGAGGGCCTTAGTGATGGGTTAGTGCAGGAAACCATAAAGTTTGGAGGAGGATCTGTGATGGTGTGCTATATGTCTTGGAAAGGGGTTGGAATGGCATGCAAGATTGATGGTAAGATGGATGCTGAGCTTTATGTGCAGATCATTGAGGAGAAGCTACAACAAACTCTAGAGTATTATGGAAAAACTCCAGATGACATTATCTTCCAGCAGGATAATAACCCCAAGCATACCAGTAAAAGGGCCAGGAAGTGGTTTCAGGACCATGGATTTGAGGTCATGGTATGGCCTGCTCAGTCTCCAGACCTTAACCCCATAGAACATCTATGGTTTATTCTCAAGAGAAGGCTTGTAGATTATCTTGAGCCACCCAAAGGGATACTAGAGCTTTGGAACTGCATTCAGGTGGAGTGGAACTCTATTGGGGTTGCTCAGTGCCAACAGTTGATTGAGAGTATGCCTAGAAGGATCCAGGAGGTCATTCAAGCCAAAGGAGGATATACCACATATTAGTTTGTAATACCTAATAGGTCAGCAACAAAATTGTTGCAATGACATGATGTGCAAAAATGGCTATATCTCCACAGCCACTGGACCAAATCACATGACCCAGGGGGCAATATTGTAGCCAAGAGTATGTAGTTTATTTGTTCCCACCAAAGTGAAGTGACATTCCCATGGGTGATTGTGGGGTGTTGCACACCCTGGTTTGGGGTTAGGCATTGCAATGTTTTTGTTGCCCACTGTATCATCAGGATTCTTAGTCCCTTCGATATAAAATAGCTCTACTATTTTGTCTTGCATCACAGTGTCATGAACAAATTGATAGCAAAGACATATGTGTTTCAAGCATTTTTCCATGATAGGATTTTCTGCAATGAAAAGAGATCCTTAGTTGTTACTGCAAATGGGGATTGGTCTTATTTTGAAACCAAGTTCACCCATCATTTGGTGGATCCACACTGCTTGGCATGAGCAGTCACTGAGTGCCATATATTCTGCTTCAGTGGAAGGCAGAGCAGTGGTCTTTTGCAAGTGTGAGTTCTATAGAAAAATCCCTTCCACAAGCTTCAGGTAAAAACCTGTCTGCAAGTGACCAGTTTGTTTGTCCTGACCCCAGTCTGAGTCAGTGCAGGCAATTAAGCCTTTATCTTCCGCACCATTATAGATCAAAGCATAGTTCTGAGTTCTAAGGAGGTAATGACAGATATAGTGTACCTTATCAAGGTATTCTTGGGAAGGGTTTTCCACTTGTCTAGTAAGCTGGGTTACAGCATAGGCTATGTATGTCAGGGTGAGTGCCAATCATTAAGTACATAAATGATTTCCTGAAAATGCATCCATAAAGCAGGGTTGACTGGGGATTTATTGGTTCCTGGGTAGTATCCAGTTAGCAGTGATGTATTTGCTACATGAGCTTTGTAAATGTCAAAGCATTTGAGAATCTTATTGAGATATATACACTGGTCAATGTACATCTTTTGACCTTCTTGATGAATCTTCATCCTCAGGGATTCATGGGATTCTCTGAGGTCATGACATTCCCACTTCTTTATGAATGTAGTCTTTAGCTTGTCTACTAAAGCTTTGTTTAGTCCACAGAAAAGGGCATTGTCTATATAGACAATTGCAAGTACTGTGGCTTTTTATTGTGATATACAAATACATAGGCCAGCACTGATTTGAGCTGCTTGAAACCTAGTTTCTTCATTGACTTGTCCAGAGTGCACCACCAAGCTAGTCCAGCTTGTTTTAGGCCATATATGGTGTGGAGAAGTTAAAGTACTTTTCCTTTCATGTTGGGTGGCAGAAATCCTTCTGAAAACTCCATATAGAGCTCCTTATCTAGTTTTCCATATAAGTAGGCAGATTGGACATCGAGTCTGGTGAGATACCAGTTTTCTAGTGTAGAAAGGGCAAGCATGCACTGCACCATTTCAAATCTCACTACTGGGGAATATATGTATCTGGTCATAATCTAAGCCTTTGACTTGAGAAAAGCCTTTGGCCACTAGTCTGGCTCTTTTCCAACCATCAGATTTGACATCAAAGACCCATCGATTTTTATGACCTTGCAGTTCTTGGGTCTGTCAACTACTTTATAGACTTTGTGGTCTTAAAGTGTTTGTAGCTCTTCAAGACAAGCTTCATGCCAAAGTTTATGCTTATTGGTGAGGAGCTTCAGGATATCTTTGTATTACCAGTTCCTGTAACTGACAAAGATGTCTTCCTCTGGGGGGATGCCACAAGATGTCAAGAATGTGACCAAAGAATCTCCCCTTTCCCAGGTGATGTGTTTCATATCATCTTCTGAAGGAGAAAGAGAAGAAGGCAGTGCACCAGAAAATGGTGGTGGCACTGTGTGGCAAGAGGGGCCAGGGTCCTCCCAGAGGGTATCCCACTCAAGATCCTTGAGTTGGTCGAGTGAATGATGATCTTTATTATAGATATTGCCAGGGTAGCAAGGAGGGCACTGCACATGAGTGGACTTATGAGGTGTCTTAGGTTTAGGAGGTGGAGCAGAGGGAGGTGGAGTTCTTGGAGGTTCTTCAGGATCTATTTCCATCCCTTAATCTGCTTCTGGATTACTAACATCACATTCCGAGTGTTCTGAGAGTTCTGGGACTTCTAGGTGATGATTTGGATATTTTATGTAGTCAGTAGTGTTACGATCGGCCCCTTTTCTTTCTTTCTTCGCTCTCTTTTACTTTGTATTACTTAAATGCGCACAGCCCTTCTCCTTAATCAGCATTCTTGGCTGTGCGTTCCCTTATCTCTTATCTGTGACTCATGCGTTCCATGGCATTCCATGTAGTTCTATCATACACAGCCTTCTGACTCGTTTCACGCTGTGCATGACTCATTTCCCCTTATCCCCAGTTATCATATTCAGGTTTCTCTCTTATCGAGCTGTAGCACTGCTTGGTCTGTGCGCAGGACTCTTTACATATAAATAGGGTGTAGCACAAGCGATGTATCTCCAGCTTGAGCCTACTCGAGATAGCAATCTATTGCATCTTTGACCCTCTCGCTCCCCCTCTGCTCTCCCTTCGAACCACTTGGCCTCGCAGTGTCTTCGCTCGAGGATACTCTGTCTTCGCCCATAAACGTCGCTACATACTCGCCTAGGTGGAGTAGTGACCAGTCTCTGTGCATTGCGCTCAGGACCTACGCCCCACATCTTCGTCTCGCAGCTTTAGGTTGCGCATCGAGTCTACGACTGACGCTACCCGCGCCTGTCGTAACAAGTAGTGTCCTCATCAGATGAAGAATCATAGACTCATCATCGTGATCATGGGGTGTACCAGGATATGGAGGGTGACTGATTGGCTTATGAGGAGAAGCCTTAGAACATCTCAGAAAGAGATTCTCATCAAAAATCACACATGCAGATGTATGTAAAGCATTGTTAGGGTGAAGAAATAGGTAGTTCCACTTGCTACCATGCTCTGCAGCAGCTCCAAGATAAATCATTAGCTGGGATTTGGGTTGCAGCTTTCCACTGCAGGTTTCTGCCAGAATGTATATATAGGCACCAGAACCAAAAATGCATAGATGTGTAATTGATGGTTTTTCCTCCTTGATAATTCATGGGGAGTGTGCCATTAAAGGCATGCCATTGGTGTATGATTGTATATGTATGCAGTATGTTGTACTGTAAATTCCCAAAGGTTTGAGGAAAGGCAAGTGTGTAACCACATCACCTGTGCATTATCCATAAGGGTACATATTAGGCATTTCACACATCCATTCTGTTGGTGTACATAAGGGGCAGATTAGTGAATGAATATCCCATTATCTTGCATGTACTCTGTGAAAGCTTTAGAGGTCTATTCTCTGCCAGCATCACTCCTCCATTCTTTGATCTGTGCATTATACTGAGTTTACACAAAGGAGATGAATTGTTTGGTGACCTGAAGGGTCTGGTCCTTAGACCAGATTGGAGTGACCTATGCAGAAGAGGTATGGTCATCATAGAAGACTATGATGTATTTGTACTTGTGGTATGATTCAATCTCGAATGACTTTAGGTTGGAGTATATCAACTTGTTGTAATTGGCTGCTGCATCATTTCTTCTCATCTTATCTTCGGCGCCAATCTTATCTTATCTTATCTTATCTCGTGCAGCACCTATTTTATCTGTAGGCCTAGACTGGTATCACATGACCTATGACATATGGTCTGGACCATGATGTCACTGTGACATCATTGCTGACTGATGTATTACATCATACTTACTAAGTAGCTTTAGGGTAGCCCTTTGTACTTGGTCCATGCATGATAGTCAGTAGTATATAAGGTAGCGTACTTGTGGTAGTCGCTCCCCAGTTCTTTATTATGAGTGTTGTCATATTGAGGGGATTTCCTCTAAGACTCATTTCTTGCCCACATCAATAACATAGCTGGATAGCCAACACCAGCTTGCAACCTCTGAGCACAAGAACATCAACCCAATGCTAACCATTACATGCGGTTACTGGTATCTCTTCATTTATCTTCCTCTCCATTCATCGTTACACATGGACTCCACCCTTACTCAAATCTAGGTTAGGTTGCATCACAACTCAAAAGGCACTTTTGCATGCACTTCTGAGTGAGAAAAAGAGTGGTTGAGTTGTTTACCAAACTTGCAACCTAGGCAGATTGGGATCCAGGAAGGAATTTCAACTTCTGGAAAATCTTTGGTATGCTTCTGAGCAACTTTGAGTACATCTCAGAAAGGGTGTCCAAGTTGTCTGTGCATTATCTCATAGTCTACAGAGGCCATTGTTATGTTATGAGCATGAGGATGTATGGCTGGAGTATGAATCCAGTACATGGTGTCTGTACCATGCAAGTGAAAGGATGGGACTGTTTGTCTGCTGCACTTGTCAAAGATCTCAATCAGATTGGGTGATGTCTTCAGGGTAAGACAGTTATCTTTCAGGAGTATGCCCATCAAAATCAGTTTAATCTGACACTGTGGCATATAGATTACTGGTGATAACCACACTAGTGATCCATTGAATTTGACAATAACAGTTCTGATTCAGAGAATGGGAGACTTTCTGGAAGTGGTTGAGAGAATGTAGGTGACTTGAATTCTTGATACTCAGAGTAATCACTTTTGTCATTCATGAAGTGAGATGACACTCCAGAGTCAAGCAGCCACATGTCCTTTGGTGTATAGTCATGTCCATCATCCTTTTCTTTGCCTTTGCCTTTCCCTTTCTGATTCACATTTCCACAGTCATCACACATAGTATAGGGTAAAGTGGTAGCATTGTCCAATATATTGACTAAATCTGGCACAAGCACAGTACTACACATACTGTTTCATTTCTGGTGTGGTTCTGTGTGCATAAGCACACCAGAGTAGGAGGGACAGAGGAAATATGTCACATGCCATTCATCCACAGCTTCCTCAGAGTTAAGGTTGTGTGAGGGGTATTTTTCCATCATGCGTGGGCACTTAGGAAGGTCACAGGGCATGTCATTGCATTGTACACTACCACATGTATCGATGTAACTACTAGCTATAAGTGCTAGAGTAGCTTTTAGCAGACTAGCAGATGTAGTAATGACAGAAATGACTGACCACTGCAGTAACATCTTAAATATTGCGCTAGGTCATGATTCACGCATTCTGTTTGTCCATCTGTTTGCGGATGATAGGCAGTAGAGAGTTTCTGCTCAATCTTTAGCAATTTACACAGCTCTGTTGTGAATGCTGAAGAGAACTGTGGTTCTTGATCTGATACTACCATTTTAGGTAATCCATGTTTACACCAGACATGGTCCCTGAATAATATTGCCAGTTCTTTGGAGTTGATTGATTTTGAACATGGCATAAACACTACTTCTTTGAAAAACCTGTCCACTATAACACATATGGCATCTACACCTTTTACTGTGGGGAATCCTGAGATGAAATCGACGGAAATATCCTCCCAGGGATGTTTAGGGATAGGTAGAGGTGCTAATTTGCCTGCTGGGGGCCAAGAAAGAGTCTTTGATTGGGTGCAAATTTGATGACAGTTGACATAGTCATTAATCTCTTTTTTTCATTTCAGGCCAAAAGAAGTGCTGAGAGATTGTAGAGAGTGTGTACTGTTGTCCTGCATGCCCTGCAATTGGAGAATCATGACATAATGTAAGAAGCTTGATCCTCAATCCAGGAGGTACAAAGACGCGATTAGAGTCATTGATAAATACTGATTGCTATTCATCAAACCAGCATGTCATGGATGAAGGTATTTTTAAGTTCTTTGACATCTTTTGCAGTTTCTCCAGGAAAGGTGATTCTAGGTGTACATCATTAATTATAACCTGCAGTGGTAAAACCATGATATTTTTGTTTATGTTCTACACCACATCACCATGATCTGGTCTCCTAGATAAAGCATCTGCTCTAACATTGGTGGATCCAGGCTTGTAGATCAATACATAATTAAACTCCTGCAGTGTGGCATGCCATCGAGCTTGGCAAGGTGATAAATTTTGCGGTTTTTTCCAGTACTCTAGATTTTTGTGATTGGTTCATATTTCAAATCATGGACTTCTAATGAGATAATGATGCCATTCTTTGAGTGCGCGAATGATAGCAACCATTTCTTTGTCATAAATAGGATAGTTTCTCTCTGCTGCATCGAATAAATGAGAGATAAATGCACAAGGTCTCCAGAGACTGTCTTTGCAGTGGACTGAGAGCACTGCTCCTATAGTGATGTCTGAAGCATTGGTTTCTACCCTTAATTCTTTTGCACTATTGGAGTATGCAAGTAGTAAAGCTTTTGTGAATTTTTCTTTTAATGATAAATATGCCTCTTCTTGTGCAGGTCTCCAGGACCAAGAAACATCTTTCTTTGTTAACTCCATTAATGGCTTTACCATATGTGCGAAGTTTTCGATGAATCGGCAGTAATAATTACAAAGTCCCAAGAATGACTGAACTTGTTTTACAGATTGCAGTTGAGGCCATTCTGCTATAGCTTTTGTTTTTGTGTTTTGCATATCTACCCCGTCTTTAGATATGACCATACTCAGATAGTCGACCTTTTCTTTAAAAAAGAAACATTTGGAGGGTTTACAATAGAGATCATTATCTCGAAGGACCTGTAGTACCTCACAAATATGTTGTGCATGCTCAGCACAAGAAAGACCAGTAGTGAAAACAATAAGATCGTTGATGTAAGCACCAGTATCATCATATCGATCATGAAACAAGTCATCCATCATAGCCTGGAAGGTCGCTGGTGTGTTTTTGTAACCAAAATACATAACTAGGGGTTAAAATGACCCAAAAGGAGTGACAAAGGCACCTTTCCATTTGTCACCCTCTTTTATCTGAACATTTGTATAACCCCAACAAAGGTCCAGCATGATAAACATGTCAGCACCATGAAGCCTATCAACCAGTTGATCAATACAAGGCAATGGGTACATGTTTGTAACAGTTCCATCATTGAGATAGCGATAGTCCATTACCAATCTCTTTTTTCCATCTTTTTTAGGTATAAAAAACACTGGTGCCATCTGGGGCGACTTAGAGGGCCTAATATACCCTTTTGTGAGTTCTCCATCAAGGAATTTTTGAATTTCCACTAACTCCATTTGTGACATTGGGATGACTCGACCCTTTTTTGAAATGAAGTCTGGCTGTAAATCAAATGTATGGTCATAAGTCTTATGCAAAGGCATTCGCATGGATTCTTGTTCTGAAAATACATCTAAGAAGTCATGAAATTCCACAGGAACTTCCATCTTTATAGTTTATTGTTCTTCCAAGGAGATCTCACAATTACATGCAACATTATACTGGTTAAAAGTCAAAGTATAATTCACCCAATCTATGGATGGATTATACTGTTGTAAAAACTCATATCCATATCATATCCTAAAAAAACTGCATTTGTAGCTAAATTTGAGATGTAGAGAGTCAGGGGAAAGGAATAAGCGATGTGATTGCCATCCTTCATTTCTGCATTTATGTGACATATATGTGTGATGCTGCATCCTATATTAGCCAAACCATTAGCATTCCTGACTTCTATGGCTCATGGTAGCTCCTCACATGCTATAGCATTAGCAGTTATGAAACCTTGATTGATAAAACAATATGTAGCACCACTGTCGACTAAAGCAGACACCCAAACCGAGGATTGGTTATTCCTTTGTAGTTTTAACTCCACTTCTAGAGCATTTTCTCATAGGCACCCAATGTTTTTCTTCTGGGGCTGAGCTCAATTGAGACTTCACATTGGAATATTCATCTGATTGGCTACCATATCAAGATGACAATTCATGTTATGGGAATGAGATTGGCACATAGTTTTCATTCTGAGCCATTTTGGTGAGTTCTTACATGTCAAACACTTCATAATTAAAAGACAATGATAAATCAACAGAGTTAATTACCAGTTCTAATTCTTCCCATTCTGGCATATCAAATAAGTATTGAAGAACTCTGAAACAGGTACATAGTCCAAAATACTATTTTTTGTAGTTAAAGAATTTTCAGAAGTAGAAAAAGAATTTAAAAAAATATCATCTGAGACCTCAGACACCCTCATATCTGAAGTTGGTGCTAAAAACCTGCCTTGGCATGTGTGTCTACTGCAAGCCAATCTTGCCAGTATGCCTCGGCTTCTTTTGTCATCCATGCCTGATGGTAGACTGTTGCCGCTAGTTATGGCGCTTGTGGGGGCAGGGGCAGGGCAGAGAATTACTGCTGTTGTGGGTGCCAGGATGCAGCAGAGTACCCTAGGGCCTGTGGAGGGAGAGAGGAGATGGCCTCTCTAGCCTCGTACAAGGTGCAGTTTCAGGGGCAGTGAAAAGGGTTTGTCAGGCACATTGCCCAGATGTGACCTTTCTTTTGACAACCAAAAAAAGTTCGATTGTCTGGAGTGGACAGAATGCAGGGGGTCTGTCAGTCTATCTCCATAGGGGCACCTTATCCAGGTTGGATACTGGTTGAAGTGAACCTTTAACCTGGAATGGGGGGGGCGAGGAAGAGGATGAGCATCAAATGGTCATGCGCTCAGGACATGAGGTACTGCCAGGCTGATGTTGGGCCTAGCCAGGGTGATTCTATCAAACTTTTGATTGATGGCAGTGTACACCTCCACCAATCCATTGAAATCATCATCATCGAGTGCCTTTCCATGCAACTTATATTCGATGTGAATTTTATATTGCACTACTCTTTTTAGCAAGTGCACTACCTCTTCTTTACTACATTTGGCATCTAAAAACAGCACCAAGAAAAAAATAGTGAAGTTGCCACCTTGTTTTAAATTGAGTAATTTTTTGTAGGCCTTGTGACAAAGAGTGCCTATTATGAAGTATGATGTAATTAATATTTCGACATCAGATACTAATAGCCATTCATCAACATCTTCATCCCCATACTTCTCAAAGACTGTGATTGCGAATGGAGCAGCATCTTCCACTAATCGGGTGACAATTGCATAGGTCTCTTCTCTCTTGTCTAGTTTTTTGACTTTGAGATAGAGTTTTTGCCCACCATAGGTGAAATGTTGCCTTGTTGCCATTCCATAGGCCAGGATTGCTGATCATTCTCTTGGCCCTGGTTGTTATGTCCAGCTGCAGGCTTGACAGCTGGTCAGTGAGGTCATCAATCTTCTGGTTCAATCCAGACATTTTCAGTTATGTAAAAGGTGGCAGTGGTGGCATAGAGGTTCGAGGAAGGCAGAGTGGAATGAGGAGCATCAAAAAAGAGTTGAAGGAGGTGAGGTGGAACATTTGTGGCTTCTAGCTGAAAGCTTGTGTTTCCTATCCAATCCCACTTGGGTTTAGGGGCTACTTGTTATATGGCGAGGTATTTGTAGCCTATTGTGCACATATGCTAAAAAAAGAAACTCACTTACCACTACCATGAAGAGGGCTCCACGAGGATTTCATCTCACAAGGACAAGTCTTGTACGCCAGCTTGGGACCAGAGAGTTGAAGGAGGGAGAACTGGGTAACTGCCTGGCTATGGCTGATATTTTAGTATGCCGAGACTGTGACTCTTACAGAAGATATTGTGATTCCGCTACTTTGCATGGGTAGTACTGCTGCGCTGACCCACTTTGTGCCAAGAGATTGATTCTTATTTTTCTGCAGATAGCCATGTCCTCTCAAATGAAGTCTATGCACTACCAAAGTGAATGGAAATGATGGTGGACAACTGTATGACAAAATATTTTATGAGAGAGTGTTTTTCTCCCAGCTATCATAGAGTAACTGCATTCCCGATAGAATGATGACCACTAAGATGCCTGTGGATTGGCTTTCCAACAGTGAGTATGAACGATGAGCAGAGTACTTGTGTAACTGGCACGAACAAGTGAAGGGGAACATATGGGCAGCTTCGATCTAATGAAGTAACCTAGACAGGACATGACCATTGGCCTCTACTAACCCCAAGAAAGAAGAAGACTTAGGAATGGAGGACTGCGACTTAGGTCACAAAGACACAAGAGGTCGAAGCTGGAGCTCAGCTTGACTCTTTAAGGTTGCTTTATATATGCATACTAAGATTAAATACATGAGGTCTGACTAAGCTATATGTGTCTAATATGAGGTGGTCTAGACTACCAACATCATAGATAAGAGATGAGGAGGTCTAAACTCCTGATGGCATTGATGATGTCATATTACATAATGCACTGTGCCACACCATTCTGATCACAAAAAGTAGGCAAGTTTGAATAAGATTACAACAAATGGGGATGAGAGATAGAAGAGAGGAGTCTTCTTCGTCATTATCCTCTTCCAGAAAAATGATGATTTTTGAGGGAGACTTGATGCCTTCGATCTTAGTAGACTCTCCAAAGTAGTCACCAAGATGAGTCCAGAGGATCTTGTGGCACATGAAGGTCTGGGTTCAGGCATGTTCTCTATAAGCTCTAGTATTGCACTCTATGCCATACTCATCCTCATAGAAGACAGTGTAGGTGGGGGGGATGCCTGCAGCTTCTGGCTTCACAGATAGGATTCCAGAAGGTGGATCAGAGACAGTTGTCTTGGATTGGCAAGAAGGAAGTCGAAGGAGGGGTAGAGGGCATGGGCAGGTTCCATGCTTTTGCATGCACTTCTTTCCAGTGCTGGTTCTCTTCTTCAGAAGAAGTCCAAAAGATGCTAGTGATGATCAGGATGGTGTTGATGACAGGAGGCATAGCTTTGAGTCTTTGGGATGGATGTCAGCATGAGTACCAATTCAAAGAGAAAAGGAAGCAGGTAAACCACATCACTAAACACCCAGAGCCCTTTGGACTGGAGGAATATAATCTCCCCTTGTCAAAAGACAATGGAGGGGTTGTTACTCCTTGGGTGTTACCACACCAAAGGAGTGCTAAGGAATTTCTGGACGTTAGCAACCCATGGTCCTTTACTCCTTGAATATTGCCACATCTAAAGGAGTGTTGGGGCATTTCCACACATCTGATGACCTTTGGTCTGTGTTACGATCGGCCCCTTTTCTCCTTTCTTTCGCTCCCTTTTACCTTGTATTACCTAAACACATGCAGCCCTTCCCCTTAGTCAGTGTTCACGGCTGTGCATTTTCTTATCTCTTATCTGTGACTCATGCATTCTATGACATTCCATGTAGTTCTATCATGCATAGCCTTCTGACTCATTTCACACTATATATGACTCATTTCCCTTATCTCCAGTTTCCTTGTTTGGATTCCTCTCTTGTCGAGCTGTAGCACTGCTTGGTCCATGCACAGGACTCTTACATATAAATAGGGCATAGCACAAGTGGTATAACCTTAGCTTGAGCCTACTCGAGATAGCAATCTATTGCATCTTTGACCCTCTCGCTCCCCTCTGCTCTCCCTTTGAACCACTCGGCCTCGTAGCATCTTCGCTTGAGAACACTCTATCTTCATTCTTTGACATCGGTACATACTCGCCAAGGCAGAGTAGTGACTAGTCTCTGTGCATTGCGCTCAGGACATACACCCCTTGTCTTCGCCTTGCAGCTTTAGGTTGCACATTGAGTCTACAGCTGACGCTACCCATGCCCATCGTAACAAAAGGCTCAAGCTCTTCGAACACGACTACCCTTGCTGTAGCTCACAACCATTTTGGCCCCTCCATCACCTTTGAAGCGGCGCCCCCACCCACCACCACCACCCATCACAACCTCTTCTTCTTGGAGGTCTACTATGCCCCCTAGTCCCAGCTCTGGAACTACCACACCTCCATCACCACCGAGCCCAAACCCCATGCCCTCGATGTCTTCTAAACCCACCGAACTTCGCCTCACCCAACTCAAGGCTTTCTCAGGCAAGCAACACGATGCCATGCCCTGGCTTTGCTCAGTCTAATGGTACCTTGCTGTAAATGTCAATGTCTACTCCACAGATGAAAAGAAAATAGATTTTTCCCTGTCATTTATGAATGATGGGAGTGCCCTCACCTGGGCTGATACCTTCACAGAGAAAAGCATGTGAGGAACCAATATGACCCTAGGGTCTTGGGACGAGTTCATCAAGAAGTTCAAGGCCCACTTCGAGAGCCCCAACACCGCTGCCAATGCCCTGACTTGATTGGCCACCTATCGTGTCAACAAGCGATGTGATGGGACCTTCTAACCATCCTCAGCCAGTATATTTCCAAGTTCCATAACCAGGTCAACCTAGCAGGGCTCAACGAGGCAGCTACCATCTGCCATTACTTCTCCACGGGCATCCCTCCCTTGCTCTCAGAAAAGGTGTACCTTATGGACACTGTCCCCACCACCATCAATGATTGGATCAAGAATGCCTCTCATCTTGATAATCAGCACAAACATGCCAAACTTGTCGCTCGCCAGCACAAGTATTCCTTGAACCCCACCTTCATCCCCCACCCCACTCAGACCCCTCGTGACAAGGTTCCCAATGCCATGGATGTAGATGCCATCTGCATCCCAAAACTCACCCCCAAAGAGCAAGAATGTTGCTTCAAACAAGGGCTTTGTCTCCATTGCAGGAAATCGGATCACTTTTCCAATAAGTGCCCCACCTTCAAAGACCTTCCCCCATGCCCCAAAGCCGACCAAAAGGTTGCTAAAGCAGAAGAAGAGATACTGAGCCTCAAGGATGAAGACGATGATGAAGATGTCCACATAGAAGTGGTGGGGATAAAGGATTTTTGAAAGAGAGGACTTCTTCGATGCAAGTACCTCTCAAACATTTCATTTCTTATGTGCCTGTACTAGTATCCACAACAAATAGAGCTATGCATATCCCCATCCAGCTCGTGGTACCCTCGCACACTATGAAAGTCGTCGACTCTCCTGCTCTCATTGACTCTGGAGCAGAGATCTCCTGCCTTGACTGGGCCTTTGCCCAGAAACACTGACTCCCCTGTACCAGCCTTGAACAACCAATCCATATTCATAACGTGGACCAATCTGCAAACTCCAATGGAGATATCTTATTCTCCACCGAACTCTATGTCTCTGTCAGAGAAGGAGTCACCCAAAAAGTGCTCTTTTACCTCATAAACTGCAGAAAGGAAAACATCATCCTTGGCCTCCCCTGGCTTCATCTCGCCAACCCAACTATAGATTGGGAGAAACAAACCATCTCCGTCCCTGAGGTCCTCAACCAATCCACAGATCTATACCACGCCTATGTCGCCATCCAAAAGTGACACGATTCCCACTACCGTGCTCCACCTCCACAAGAATTCGGGGAAACTTCAATCTGGTGTGTCAATACAACACCCGAAACCCACAGACACCTTCATGCATACCTGGACATCCAATCTGAGAAACAGTGGCAACATCAAACCCTTAGCCACTATTTCATTAACCATGTCACCCGAGGAGGACCATATATTCTGCCCTCAGCCACCATCGCCCACTACTCTGAAGCAACCAAACTTGCAGGGAAGGCAGGAACCCAGATCCAGGAAATCACCTTGCCCCCAGAATACCGATCACGAGATCAACCTCGATGATTCCTTCATTCCAAAGATTGGGAAAATCTACCCATTGTCCCCAGAAGAACAAAAGGCAATGGAAGCCTTCCTCAATGAAAATCTCTGCTCTGGGAAAATTCGCCTCTCCAAGTTTCCACAGGCCTCCCCTTTCTTTTTCGTCAAGAAGAAAGACAGCAAACTTCGACCATGCCAAGACTACAGGTACTTGAATGAACACACCATTCGTGATGCCTACCCCCTACCCCTCGTCTCCGATCTCATTGACAAGCTCAAAGGAGCTAATGTCTTTACCAAATTCAACGTCCGATGGGGGTACAACAACGTACACATTAAGGATGGGCATCAATGGAAAGGTGCCTTTATCACCCACAAAGGCCTCTTTGAGCCCATGGTCATGTTCTTCAGCATGAACAACTCCCCCTCGACCTTTCCGTGTTTCATGAACAACTTGTTCCGAGACATGATCACAGAAGGATGGCTTGTTATTTATATGGATGACCTGCTCATCTTTTCCCCAGATAACAAGTCCCATATCGAATGAACTTGCTGCGTCCTCCAACATATGATGGAACTAGACCTTCACCTGCACCTTAGTAAATGCAAGTTTGCCACACCAAAAGTCGAATACCTCAGCATGATTGTCAAGCCAGGCGAACTTGCCATGGATCCCATCAAACTCGACAGAATTGCTTCATGGCCAATTCCAAAGAAAGTCAAGGATGTGCGTTCTTTCCTGGGGTTTGCAAATTTCTACTGGCAATTCATCCCTTCATACTCTGATATCACCTGCCCCCTCATCATCCTCACCAAGAAAACTGCTGCATGGCTTTGGACTCCCCAATGCCAAAACTCTTTCAATAAGCTCAAGAAGCTCTTCCTCTCCTGGCCCATCCTTCATCTCCTGGACCTGTTGAGACCCTTCACTGTGGCCACCGACGCATCACGAGATGCCACTGGGGCTATTCTCCTGCAGACCGACTCGAATGGGGATTGGCACCCCTGTTCCTACCTCTCTCAGTCATTCTCTCTGGCAGAACAAAACTATGACATCTTCGACTGAGAACTCTTGGCCATCATCTGAGCTCTCAAGGCTTGGCACCACTACCTTCGCAGCTCACAACACCTGGTCCAGGTCTTCACTGACCACAAGAATCTGATGTACTTCCATCAACTCCAGAATCTTAACCACTGACAGGCGAGTTGGCTTCTCGACCTTGCAGATTTTGATCTTAAAATGACCCATGTCCCTGGCTCCCTCCTTTCTGGCCCCGATGCCCTCTCCCGCTGCTCTGATAGACTCTCATCTGAGTCAGATAATCAAGCCATCACCCTCCTCCCTGAAACCCTCTTTGTCCACATCGTTGACTCAGTCCTCACCACCGCCATCCAAAAACACTCCACCGATGATGAACTCGTCACCCGCCTTCATGCCGACCTCGAAGGACCCATCACTGCCCCTAATCTCCGTAACCGCCTCTCCAACTGGCAATTTAAGGAAAACCTCCTTTTCTACTGTGATCATGTCTATGTCCTGGAGCCCGACCGCCTCATGGTAATCCAATGAGCCCATGATCATCCTTCCGCTGGCCACCCTGGATACCTAAAGACCCACCAACTGGTTGCCCATGACTTTCGGTGGCCTGTTGTAACCACAACGGCATTAACCTAACTGAAGCGCTCTACGCGCCTAAGGCAACCTTATTCTAGGGTTACGGATATGGATCCAGCCCCTTTCCCTTATCAGGCGCCTTCTTCATCTTATCTCTTCATCTTAGCGCCCTGATCCTTGTTTGTACCTATTGACACTTTTATAGACGCTCACCTATTCTATATCGGGTTGTATCTTGATAGATCTCCCGATC
>JBBPUL010000098.1:0-39555 GCA_038094675.1 Spongispora temasekensis
ACACATGCTCAAAATCCATCTCATCATAAATCTCTTGAGTCTAACTTGAAGTTGTCAAATCATGTCAATACAGATCTGCCCACTTTGCAGTTTCAACATTCCCAGTCAAATGGACAATTTACATATACCACAAGCACATATCTCAGTATCTGATACATATAATACATATTACACTCATTTCTTATAATATTATACTATTAATGCATCTCAGGTACCATCATCTTCTAATCTGGATAGACAGCCTCAGTACAATGTAAATGCAGGCACCAATTCTTTATTATTCTTGCTCTCTGATAATACTTATTCAAAGCCATACATAGCTACTATCTTACCTACCTTATCTACACTTTTGATAATATAGTGACATCTCCTTAGTCAGACTGGAAGCAGAGTTTTGTTTCTGATGGTGTGACTGCCTGTGATCATTTGTGATATTTCTGTGACTGCTGAAATGTCATGACTGCCAAAGTTGTTATACAGCATAGTAGTTGACATGTGTGTTAAGCAGACTTTTGGCTACACTTGCTTCTGCTGCCATTCTGAGTGCTAGGTGCCATGCTTGATTCAGTTTCAGTTTAGGGAGCAACATTACTAGATGTATTGCTTAGAATGCACAAAGTGCTTCTCCAGGCTGCAGATTCAGTTGGCTATCATGCTGGAAAAATATCCAGCATCCAGTGATAGTGCAGCTTGCCCTTGTTTTGAAATGGATTCATTTTTTCATGACTCTAGTGGGATATACCATTGGTTTCATTATTAGACACAAAAATAATAATAATGCACCTTTGACCAACAAAAGCTTCAAATACCTTAGCTGACTCTTCATCACAGATGTTGGCACCATAGGCATTGTCTTAGTGGGTGCCCAATTTGTTGTCCCACTTCTTGATCATGACAAAGATGCTCTTTAACTGCATTAATGGTATATCAATGTATCCAAGTATTGAAAGGTTTATGTTACTTGTGAAAATTTGGATCTGGCAGTGATTGCATCCTTGGGCTTGCTAACAGCCAGACTTGAGAGCTTGTTGACATGTTCAGCAGCATCAGCAAAGGTGGGTTTCTTGAAGTTACCCTCTCTACACTCAGACTAATACATGTGAAGGTAGTTGATCAACATGTTTATGTCTTGATCAGTCCAGTGACACTTTGATTCTGGCTGGTTTGCATTGTTATTGGCAGTAGAGACATCTAGATTCATTGAAAGGGCAGCTTTAATGTATTCTAGAGTAGTGACAAGAGAAACAGGATGTCTGCAGATTATATGCAGCTGGGGATGAAGTCTTTGCTTTAGCATGAAAGGAGTGAATGCAATGAATTCATTGTGTGTGTATAGAGTAAAGAAGGTTTTTGAAAACTTCAGTCCCTGACATGGTAGCATGAGAGTGTCAGTTTATGAAACAAATAGATGCACATATGTTCAATGTAACTGTCTAGGCCCTAACTATTTGGACCTTTTCAAGTGCTCAGCTAGGGCCTAGAATAGATGTACCTAGATATACCCATGCAGGTTTTGGATGCACTGACATGATGCCCATACCTGACTTGGGTTAGAGCATAGTAGATACAGGTTATACTCAGGTATATTTTGCAGGTTACCTAGGTAACCTGCAGGTCTAGGCAGTAGTTTCTCAGTATCCAATTCAGCTTGTTGAAGGTACTGATGCTGGGTTCTTTTTAATCTAAGGAGCTTTCATTATCCCTCGCAGTATTTATGACATATACACCTGAATTTGGTACTTTGGCTGGCATTTGGCATAAAGTCATGGTCTTTGAGCCAGTCAGAAAGGATTTCACTCATTTAAGATATGCAGTGATGCAGAGGTGTTTCAAGTTCTTAGTAGATTTGAGTAGATTTCATTTATTTGATGAAGATTTCCTCACAATCATTTTCTCAGTAGTTTTGCATACATATAGTAGTTTCTTGATTCTCACCTACTTTAATTGATGGAGAATGATACAGATATAACTCAGTTCACTATGGTACATGACTAGTAGATGGCAGCTATCTCATGATACATAGAAAGATTTGGATGCAGTGACTTCTTACTAGGCATCATTTTTGACAGCATTCAGTGTCACTGTAAATACAGTCTGACTTGTCTCTGAGTTTGTGTTGACATTGGACAAGCACTAATAAAAGTCATGAAGGTCTTTTTTTTGGTTCAATTCTAACTGGTACACTTGTCTAATGGCTGCTCTGCACTGCATCAATAGTACAACACCTCAGTCCAGGGACTGGTGCCAACTTAAATGCATGCTGAGAGTCACCAACTGCTATTGTGCTGTATCTATCTTGGAAATGAGCCAAATGCAGCACATTACCAAACATGAATGTTTGAGATTGGAAGAGGTTATTCCTATGTATGTTTTTATACTTAAAGATATAGAACATGAATTTGTGCACATCATGAAGGATGCAGAACTTCTTCATGTGATTTGAGTGGCAGTACAGGCTGCATTACTGATGATCAGCAAATATTATGCCCTCACTGATGATAGTGAGGTCTACCAGATTGCAATGGGTGTGACATGACATGACTTCTTATGCACTACCTGATACTTATCACAAGCCATGTGTCCTAACAAAAAATTATAATACTTTAAGGGAAATAAAGATTGGAATCCTAATGATGTCAAGGAAGTGCAGTGATTGGTTGAAGCATGTTGGTGAGAATCATATGCACTGGGAATGAATGGTCACAGCACTATTCAATGTCTATGTAGTGTAGCATGGTGCACAAAATGAGATGTACCCATTTTATGCACATCTTAGTGTATGAGTACATGCAGCACATTAGATAAGTGCATGTACCAGTATATTTAGATTTGAACTCAGTTATCTGAGTTTGAATAACATCTCTTACTATTACCACTATGTGCCTCAACTAGTGTCTCAATCACCTAATAAGTATCAACATTTATAACCTCTGCCCAGGTCAGAGCATCTGCTGTTCAACAGGTTATAAGCCCTGCTAGCTCAGCATCATATGCACCTTAAATTGCTGCAGTGGATGGGACTAGTATTCTCAAGTCTACACAGTAACTCACTGCCATAGAATATAGCACTGTTATACAGAAATGCTGTAAAGTGCTGTACCTGGAAAGAGGCACTATATCCTGCTACTTTAAGTGCAGGACACTGGGTAATGAGGTCATGTCAGTACAGAACACTGACTTGTATGCATCTAGTTCAACCATATTCTCCTCCACTTACCTCCTTATCTATCTCCATTCTCACTAGTACCAACTGAAACCAGTGGTGGCCCTCAATATCAGCATGTGTTATGACAGGTATGGGTAGCATCAGTTATAGACTCAATGTGCAACCTAAAGCTGTGAGAAGAGGTGAGGGATAAGGGTGTGAGTTCTGAGTGTGATATACAGTGACCTGTTACTATTCTATCTAGGTGAGTATGAGTGATGACAAGAAGTGAAGACTGAGCATTCTTGAGTGAAGATGCCACAAGACTAAGTGATTTGGAGGAAAGTGACAGGGAGAAGTGAGAGGATCAAAGATGCAATAGATTATAATCCTGAGCAGGCTCAAGCTGAGCTATATCAAAGTATTTACATGCTATTTATATGTAAGAGTCCTGTGCATGAGTCAAGCTGTGGTGAGGGCAGTGTGAGTAAAAGGAGAAATGGATAAGAAGAGAAAAGCAAGACACTGCTATAAAATAAATCAAAAAGGCAGTAGTCCTAAGAATACATATATGAAACAAGAGATAAGTGCTAAAGCATAGCTGTCTTGGTAATATAATGTATAGTCAGCAGTGATGACAAAGCAGAAAGAAAAAGAGGCTGATAATAATAGCATATATCCAATCCACTAGATGCCTCTGATGTATGTAAAGCTCAGAACATAATAAATTGCTATCTTGAGTAGGCTTAAGCTAAGCTACAATGAAGTATCTATGTGGTATTTATAGGTTAGGGACCCTATGCACAGACTAAGCTGTAATACCTCTAATTCTCTTGTTCTTGACATCTGCCATATTCTTGAGGAAACCTCCATTCTTTCTAACTTCTGCAACTATCTATCTAAATGGTCTCTTAAGAAGGGTCTTTTCACCTACCATGATCAAATCTATATCCTCAATGCTGACTGTCTGACCATTATCTACCAACACATGATCACCTCTCAGCCAGTCATTCTAGCTATCTTAAAACCTGCCAACTCATTACCTACAACTTTTAGTGGCCTGGACTGGGCCCTTAAGTCCATCAATATGTTGAAGGACGTGCCCTATGTCAACAACACAAAGTCAACACACACCTCACCATCTCTCTTCTCTTCCAATTCAGTCCTCTGCCTTCCATCCCTTCTAATGAATTTTCTATGATCTCATCACAAATCTCTTCATCTTGGATGGTCTTGACAGCCTTCTGGTTGTGGTCAATCATGGGCTTACCAAGAGAGTAATTCTTTTCTCTACTAAAAAACACATTACCATAGAAGAGATTGCTACCCTCTTTTTCTATAAGGTCTTTAGACAATGAGGACTCTACAATAAATTTATCTCTGGTAGAAAACCACAATTTGCCTCTACATTTACCAAGGAACTTGAAAAACTCTTAAAATATAACCTATTCCTCTTCACTGCCTACCATCCACAATTTAATGATGAGATAGAACATGTAAACCAAGAAATTGAATTCTACCTTAGGATCTTTTGTGGAAATGCCTCTACCACATGGTCCAAATGCATTACTCATGCTGAGTTCACTTACAATCACTGCCCTCACTTTATCACTGGCAAATTCCTGTTCTTTCTCATATATGGCTTTAAATCCTGTGCTCTTCCCACCATTATCACAGATATACCACTTCTGGCCCTTGAGAAATGCCTTGAGGCCTTATCTGCAGCAAGGGACAAAGCCCTTGCTTCTCACAAACTCACATGCT
Source organism: Spongispora temasekensis (assembly GCA_038094675.1). Taxonomy (NCBI): domain Eukaryota; kingdom Fungi; phylum Basidiomycota; class Agaricomycetes; order Boletales; family Boletaceae; genus Spongispora; species Spongispora temasekensis. Next base: position 4,910 of record JBBPUL010000098.1, read on the forward strand.
AAGTCATGGCATCTTATACATGCTGTGTTGTAGTTGCTTTGAAACTCCTATATTTAAACTCTTTACATTTGTATGAGCATTCTGGTAATGCACACATGCTTACATAATATGATGTCATCTCTTATCTCTTATCTATTATATCATAGTCTAGACCACCTCATGTAGCTTAGTCATGCCTCATGTATTTAATGTAGTAGTACATACATATATAAAGTGGCCAAGAGTCAAGCTGAGCTCCAGCTTTGATCTCTTGTATCTTTGACAAAAGTCTCTAGCCCCCATCTTCTATCCTTTCTCTGTGTGTTGTCAAGGCTGAGGGTCATGTCCAAGTGTTGTCACTTTGGTCACTTCATGCTGCTTCTTTACCTCATTTGCTAAAGGCAATAAGGTCTGGCTCAAAAGGCCAAAAACCTGAACCACCATATTATTGCCCCAAAATTTGCACCAAAAAGGGAAGGACCCTTTATTATCATGGATGCTCTTTCTTCTCTGATGTATAAACTCCATATTTTACAAACATGGAAGATTCACCTCATGTTCTACACTTCTCTCTTATCACTCTATCATGAAAATGACATATATAGCCCAAACTTCCTAGTTCCACCTCTAGAGCTTATAGAAGGCAAAGAGGAGTGCAAAGTTGCAAAACTTCTGTGCCACAGGGGAATAAACTACTCCCACATATTCTTAGTCTGATATAAAGAGTACTAAGATGAAGTAAATTCCTGAGTCATTGAGCAGAATTTGAAATATGTAAAGTCTGCCCTGAAAGAGTATAAAGACCTTTACTCCAAGGCCTTTCCTCTCTTAAAGCATTGACTTCTATCATAATCAACCATTTACACCTCAGCCTGCTTTCGCCTGTCTTCTCTTTTACCATACATTATGTCAGATCCCTCTCTCTCTCTTCTCTCTTCTTACCCTTTTTCCTGTCTCTCTCTCCACCTCTAACAGAGAGTTATCCTGCTTTAAAACTGAATCCTCCATCTTTGCTGATGGCCCACCCTACTTGTCCTCAGGATGATATGTGGCAATGAATAATTTTCCTTCTTATGAGGACTTTGTTTTTACACTTCCAGTCTCTGAATCTGCAGCTAACTCCCTGATCCCCATCATCTCTATAGATCTTTCCCTCTACTCTAATGCCTTCCACTCATCTGAACTAATAGAGAATAAACAAAATAAACTCTATGAAATAATCACTGACTATCACCTCTTCTGCGAAATCTCTGCCTTTACTGATTCCAACTCAGTTTTATTTCTCTTGTATATGCTCTTTAACTGAAATACCTCCCCTTGTACTTCAGTCCCCTTCTCAACTCAGCTCCAAGTAATTCATACTTGAGCCTTTGACTTCATACATGCCATGGCTCATTAACTGGAGTTCAGAGAATTTCTATTGGACATTAACAGACATCTTAGAGAAACATCCACATCTATTATCTCTGTCACCATCATCATTATCACCACCATCTCTATCAACCCCACTGACCACTCTTTCACCATCTCTGAAATCATCTGCACCTTTATTCCAGCCAAAGAAGTGATGCTAAGTATATCTTCCTCTCTTCTTGACTCCATGGCTGCTCTTGCCCTTAATGTCTTACAGGCCCAATTCAATTAAATCCAGGAAGCTACCACTCAATGTCACATTCTTTAGAAAGAACTTCTCTGCTCTAGTAATCATTTCAGATATCATGACTCCTATTTTATATGTTATCAACTCAGACATATTTGAGTGTACTGCATCCAATACATCTGTCCCTTCTATTATAGCTCCACCCCTGGTCTCACCCAGGCTTAATGCCATTATCAGCTCCATCATTCTCTACTGCCATCCTCATTATTATTGTCCTCCTCCTATAGTTCCACCTGCTCTTGCAGATCCTTTTAAACCCACACCCCCTGCTCTTTCTGCCACTCTCAGTGCTCTAGCAGTGTACTTCTTGTACCTTCACCTAGGTACCAGGTAGACACCCTTCTAGAGGATGATCAATCCCCATATTGCTCCTTTGACTTTAATAATGTTGCTGAGAGCAATATGTAGGTTTTTGGTAGGCATGTGTAGAAAATTTTATTACCAAGATGGCTATGCTGTATCTCTTATCTTTGGTTTCATGTATTCTTAGAATCACTGCATTTCTGATTCATTTCACAGCAGTACCTCACTTCTCCCTTATCACTGATTCCTAATTTTAATCACATAGCCTTTATTACAGCTTAGTCTGTGCACATGGTCCCTAACCTATAAATACCACATAGATACTTCATTGTAGCTTAGCTTAAGCCTACTCAAGATAGCAATTTATTATGTTCTGAGCTTTACATACATCAGAGGCATCTAGTGGATTGGATATATGCTATTATTATCAGCCTCTTTTTCTTTCTGCTTTGTCATCACTGCTGACTATACATTATATGTAAATTGTCCATTTGACTGGGAATGTTGAAACTGCAAAGTGGGCAGATCTGTATTGACATGATTTGACAACTTCAAGTTAGACTCAAGAGATTTATGATGAGATGGATTTTGAGCATGTGTCTTCCTAATAGTTTGGAAAGGGGCTGAAAAATGAGGGTTTTGAGTGATGTTAGCATGTGAGGGATCAGCAAGGTAGTCCTTGATATGAGTATTCAGCTCATCAACAGTTCCCTCACATGAGATTCCAAGTGCACTGGCAAGTGTGACATAGTCATCTTTGCAGAAAAATGTTGAGAGTGAGTCAAACATCTTGTTTCTGATATTGTGTTTAATCTATAAATGTCATGCTCCTTCATTAGCCTTCTTTTTTGCCTGTTTTTCAGCTTCCACTCTCTTCTTATCCTTCTACTTTGCCTCCACCTTATCAAAATCCTCCTTTAACTCTGGAATCATCACAAATCTTGCTCAGACCTTGATGGATTGTTACAGACAGCTCTTCTTCTTGGCATTATAAAGTTTTAAGTGAGTTTCAGACAATGCCCACTTTGATAGGATGCAGTAAGTGTTGGCAGCATTGAGCTGTGCTTGCAGTTTTTGATTCAATTCAAGCAAAGTGAAGATTTGTTTGTATGTCTACTAAAGCTTATTACAGACCTCTTCTTTTGGATGTGTCATTGACTGTTCAAAAGTCAAGATGATGGGTGAAAGATTAGGAGATTCTAATATAGAGGTTGAATATGTGACTGATAAGATCTGATGAGAACAGTTGTGACAAAGTGACATAGTGGAATGTGCATCACCAGTGTTGGATGTAGGTGGCAAACAACTGTGATCTCAGTTCTCTTCATAATCACTGTGATCTTCTGAGTCAGTAGATTCATCAAGCTATAATCCACCTCTATCAGATCAAAATTAGGATCATCCTCTAAGTGCTTTGTTCATGCATGTCGTACAACCCCAAAGACACCCACATCTAATGGCTGGAGTTTGTGAGTTGTGTTAGATGAGAATGCACAGACAACAATGCCATGCTTATATGCAATGGCTTTGAATTTGCTCATCTTATGGAAATCATATCTGTCAAGATAAAGAACAATTGGTTGATCAGGGTCAACAAGGAGCTTTTTGGCATATGGGATGAAATGATGTTTGAGCCAGAAAGTCATGATTTCATGATCTGTCCAGCCTGTGTCTGAGAAAGACATACTGTGATAATGAGGTGAGAAAATATTTATGATGAAATTGCTAAAACTCATCCACCAACCTGGTGCTCAAGATGTCTGACATCAGGAGCTGGCCCATGCTTGTGGACAAACCAAGGCAGCAATCTGTTACCAGTAGCATTGACACACTCAAGAATTATTACAAGCTCTAGGTTGTCACCATGAATATGATAGTGATTGGTATTCTCCCTAGCAAACATGTATTTCATCCCATTGTTTTCACCTACCCCCTCCCATTTGGTTGCCCTTCTTGTTCCAATGCTGCTGTGGCAGAACTTTGTCCAGTTGCTTTTACATGTCAAACAACTTGCTGACTATTGTCCTGTTGAAGTTTTGTGCATGTTTGGGGTCAAGGCTGTGGGGTCAAGCAATACAGAGTGTCTGGTTCTGTTTCATGAAGTAACAGTGCCAGTTTCTTGACAGCAATCAGCTAGTGATGTCCTTGACCTGTGCTCAAAGCTCTACAGGATGTAATGGGTTCACTGCTGCCAATGATGTCTTGCACCACTCAGTGAGAATGTTTTCTTGTGCTAGTGTCAAGATCTGCTTCTTGGCTTGCATCTCACTTCATGGCTGATGAATTGCAGTCACTTAGAGTCATATGAGAAATCTAAAAGAGGGGTCAAGTTAAAATTGAAATGAGTATAGAAAACATATGTTCTGAGCTTCGGAAACTGACTTGTAGAGGCCATCTACAATGCCTTGTAATGCCACCTGCATCCGTAGTTCATATGTTGGATCAGAGGTCAACCTGTGCCTCCCTGTGCAGCTGCTTCAGCCATTTGACCTGTGAAGGCAAAGCAGTGGTGGCATCTCACCCAGTGCCGTGAATGCTTCAGACTCAGCTATGGCAGTGACTGGCAAGTGACACCAGAGTGACGATTCAGTATGACTATCAGCATTTTCACATCTTCCTTATTTCTGCTTCGATTGAACCCATTCGAGCTCGTGAACCCATCAGAATATGTATTAGGTCTAATGTAGCTGTTTGGATGTTGAAAAATGTGTGTATAATTGTGTATTCTATGAACACGATCACGAAAAGAACTAAACCTTTATATTAAATGTGAATAATGGAATTATAATAGGTTTATACTAAATGCTTATCACGGTTTAGTTCTTTTCGTGATTTGAAAGTGCCGTTTCAAATGTCATGACTGCCGAAGTCGTTGTACAGACTTCCATCATTCACCGGCTGCAGCGTGTATATACCGAAAATACGATTAGGATCCCTTTCTGTCAGTCACATCGGCATCGACACCCCCATAAACCCGAGACCCGCCATCGATGAACCCTAATTTGTTACATAACGTTCAGCACTTCAGCTTCCATATGCAGGTTGAAGCAGAGTTGCGTTTTCGGCCATCCAAGCTCGCTCTTCCGAATCATTGGGGATAGCTCTTTACCGGGATGAAGTCAGGGGTTTCAGAACGAACCACCAATCGATCAGGAATTCATATAATCGTCAAGACGCTGGAGATTGCAAACCGTCATTTCCCAATATGCCGGTCTTTGTGCAAGACTTGCCCTTCATTCCTGTGAGTCGTTTGCGAGAGTGTCTTTGAATAACTTTTGCCTATGCCTATTCATCTTAGAGCAAAAACAAGATCAAACCCTCCGTGAAGCTCACCACTCATCGTGAAAGTAGAAGGGACACGTATCTGTGGTACATCACTGAAGACGAGTACCTCTGACTCAATCAAATCTTCGTCGGCTGCGATTTCCAGGAAACCGGTTTGGGTGGTACAAAGGTAGTCGGCCTTCCAAGACCATGCAAGGGTTGTGGCAAGTATACGGAATTCATCGACTGGCATGCCACGCTGCTCCATGCAGGGGTAATAATGTTGAATCCGAGGAATTCCGAATCGCTGATCAGGGTGTGGATGGCACTTCGACGAGGGGTTCACACGTGCGAGTTCATCTTCAATGCGCTAAAGGGCATGATGTGTACTGCTCAGAATGTGGCATTTTCACCAACATGCGATCCAGAGATGAAGCGGAAGGTGGGGACGAGGCCTCGATATAGCCAAGGTGAGCAACTAGGTGATCGTGCTCAATCTCCAGACAAGATATCGATGCATTTCGTACCCTATGGATCGTTCCAAGTATTATTTGGCGCCAGAACTGCTTGGAATTAAGGAATAGCTAGCGGGGGAAAGGCTTACAGATCAGACAGTGAGACCAGGCAATTTACTTTGCGCTGAACTCGCTGACGGGATTGTGATCGGATCCTTTGCAGGTCGTAACCTGGGGTAAGTGGTGGTTGGACATCACGGGAAGCACTGCGGCGTACCGGGCCCAACTGCCAGTGGCTAAACAACGGTCTGAAGCCAATGCCCAGCTCAAAGCACTGAACGAAACTCTGAATACTACTGACGAGACTAGCAGCGTCGCTATGTGAATCTAGCTACTGTTTGTATCATGAGGCTCGGTGATTTTGTCAATCCCACTAGCAGGGCTGAGCGGCGGGATGAAGTATAGCGACTCAAGTACTCACGAGCCGAGCCGAGCTAGAGTAACTTGAAGCGAATAACAACCACAAATAAACGCATTAAGTTGCAATTGCCCTGCCACTCTGTTCCACACTGCAGTCTCGCCCCTGTCCTCCCCCCAAATCTGTCTTCATTATTAAAGTATAAATGGGATCAAGCGGCCAAGAGATCGTGGCATAGATCTACAAGAGGTAATCGAGTAAAGGAGAAGCCTTACTTAAGTGAAATTCAGTTTAGCTCATCTTGATGACCCGGCCGGTACAGTTGTCGGCCCTCATTACACCAATCAGTGAACTCACGAGAGTACCACGTAACAAGAACGGGTTTGTTGATCACACCCTACGTGCACACCCCCGATGAGTCGTAGGTATGTTGTGCCCAAATACAACATAATCTACATCCTCCAGTGACTTTAATTTAACATTGTCTCTTTCATCAGTTATTCAAGTTCGTGAATGGTGATTTGAGGATCTGACGCAAGAATCTGCCCCCCCCCCTTTTTTTTTTTTTTTATTGTTGGTTAAGAACAACCAGAGGCGGTTCCAAGTCAGTGACTTCGAGCAATTAAAACGATTGTGCCACACAGGCCCAATCGATTGCCGTTTTCTATATTGTATACTGTAGTAAACGTGGACGGCATTTACGTGTAATCGGATCAAATGGTGAGTGAGTTCCAGCCTCCTATGTCGTCATTATCTCCACCTTCCTACATAACAATTGTACCTGCCGACCAAGATGAGTTAGACTGAATTTTCTGCTATATGTATATAACTCGGGTACCTCGGTGGTCTTTTGACCGGTTACGCCTACAATGTAGTTCGGCACCGTGATTGCAAATGATTGCGTTCTATTGGCGCAATCGATAATCAGTGACTATCCCTATGTATTATGTCTGTCTTCTAATTGTGGACGACCTCTGAGAGTCTCATGGCGGCGTTTTGAGTGAGTGTAAGCAAATGGTATTTTCAACCTACATTTCGATCGATCAAGATTGCCTTCAAAGAAGCGAAAGATCTGATAATAGTGGCATTCCTAACGACTTGTGCTTCACTTGGACCACCCTAGAATATGACCTTTCGATTCTGAAGGCCTGAGCAACAACATCCAGGATCTGATTGTCGATTTCCTCCTGCATCACGACCAATCTACTAAGGTTTGTCCATGCCGGGAAACTAAACATGTTACGAAGACGGAGTTCTTAATTATGGAAGAATAAATTATTCGATCAGAATGTCTGGATTCAGAACAGCAGCTTTACGCTCGTTGACATAACTTGAACACACGCCCCATAGAATTAGGGTGTCGGTGTTGTACTGGTCGTCGCTTCTGAACCTTTCCAAGCATACACGGCATTGATCATGCGCGGACGCTGACTAAAATCTACGAAGAGGTATAAATACATGCTGCAAGTGGTCCGTCTTCGGCAGTCGTTTTGACCCACATAGTTTTCTATCGATTACTCCATCCTACTACACATATTTTCAATGGCTCCCTCTACCAGCGTTGCTGTACGTGTTCGTTATTCCGAACCTTTGGCCGGGCTGACTGACTGCTATTTAGTTCTGGGAGTATCCTCATGGCATCTGGCACGAAAGGGCCTCTGACATCCTCAATGCGCAGACCGAAGAGGCGCATGAAGCTGCTACTAACTATGCGGTACGTGTTTATTTTGCTGATGTTTCATTTGACATAACTGTTGAGATTGTATGCAGTTCTGGGAGTACCCCCATGGCATTTGGCATGACAAAGCTTCCGATATCCTCAAGGCACAGGCCGCGGAAGCTGGCGAAACCTCCAACTAGCAAGTCGTTGAGGAACAATGCCGTAAGTTCTGAGTGCTGGGCGTTTTATTTAATCTAATTTCACTTGATTGAAGGCTGCCTCGAAGAGTTGAATAGGTTGTTGTTACTGCTGAACGAGATTTGTAACATTGTGTATTGTCTGAATGAATGAATGTGTGGCGTGTAACTTGTCAGGATTGTTGGACGCGAACCAAGTGGATGTGGTATTGAATTTCAGGTCCATACGTACCAACAACTCCGAATTCGCCAAAGCACAAGCAGCATTCAGAATTATTAGTGTGACTCGCTAAGGGTTCGTTTGCACGGAAGTTTTCGCAGATAGTCGAATAAATTAGTTGCGGCAGTACAAAGTGTCGTGAATGCATGAAAACCGTTACACAACACTTCAAGTTGTAAAAGAAGAACACACCCACCAGTACCATAGAAGGCGAGTGGGGAATGGGGGACGGCAACGAAGCACAGCAGCGACTACGCAATGCACGCGATGCGCGTTCGCATTCGTCGTCATCGCGCTACGTCCGAGTCGTTGTCGTCGCGTCCGCTGTCGTTGTAATATTTGGCGCGTTCGGCGGCGCATCTTCGTCGCATTCATGAATTTGCGCCTTCCTTTTCGTCGTCGTCCTCAGTATACCAGTGCGTTCATTTGTCAAACCGTGCGATAAACCGTACATGTGCAGCAAGGTAGGGCCCGGGAGTAGGTTGATGAACAGGATGGAGGAAGGGTACAGCTTGTGGATGGCCTCGACCTCCTCCAACATTTTATCCACATATGCGATGCCCACCCCTGATGTGAATAACGCGGAAAGCGCGTCGGATATGGTGCCATTGAGCTCTAGAGGAATGCCCGAGGGCAGCGTATGCGTATGCATTGCGCCCGTACTCATTGTCCTTCTCCTCGTCTTACCGTGTGTGTGCACGCCCCGGGCCTCTTCCTCGTCTATCTTGGGCATATGCACACCCCGCCCTCACCCTCTTCGTCTCAGTGCGTACGTGTGCCCTCACACGCATGGTTGGCATGACCTCCCGTCCTACCTTAATTGAAGCACCGAACCATCTCGATAACAATACCAACTTCACTGCCAAGTTGTGACTACTAGGCTACTCGCCGTTGCTTTGCTTGGACCACCCTGGGCAGCTGCTACGGACATTTGATCCTGCGAGTTACCTGCAATCATCTACTTTGTACAAGGTTTGACGCATTCCGGCAAGTTACACGTCAACTTAAAGGTGTTGGAGCCTATTGATTCTCGGAAGAGCAGACGATCCGACCAGGATATCCGGATTCAGAGCAACAGGCTGCCGCATTTTCACATTATATAACGTAATCGCTTGACGGCCTTTGGAAGATTTGGGATCAAGTGGCATACATACAACTTTGTGCTCATTGTATATTCTATTCTATTGTGTCTTTTTTGTGTCGGATCATTACTTCTAGATCGCGTCGTCGCTCCGCGATTTTGAAACCTGTCTGACGGACATACTAGGAATATGGAAATCAGCTGTGACAGCGGAAGTTGATCGTGGCTGTCGCTGATCAAGGCTCGTGCGACTTATAGGAGTATAAATACACACTGCAAGTGGTCACTGTCCGGTAGTCGGTTGACCCACATTTATCGATTACTGAATCCTGTTGCATACATTTACAATGGCCCCTTCTACAGACTTCGATGTGCGTGTGTTCATTTCCTTTGTAGTGACTGGTATGTACTAGTGGTGGGCGAATAATAGGGAGCCCTGGATTGAAAGGGCCTCCGACATCCACAATTCAGCCGCATGAAGCTTCTACTAATTCTCCTGTCCGTGTTCATTATTTTGATCTTTCGCTTGACTTGACATCTGGCATTGTACGTAGAGTTGGCTACCCGATGTTTGGGCGGAAAAGGTTTCCGATGTTCTCAAGGCGCAGATCTTGCAAGTTGCCTCAAGCTGTGACGGACTACAGTACTTGCCATTCTGGGCAGCTGAGTCACGATTCCATGAAATGCAGGCGCTGCTTCGTGTTTCATCCATCCGACATTATCGTATATTATTTAAAGCTACCCACTAACGTCACACATCCTTGTCTCAGAGTGTTCGCACGCCCTCGTGCTGTCGCCCGACCTCATGCTGCAGCGCGCATGCGCATTGCAGTCGAAGCGCAGCAGCCTGAGGGATGACGATCACGCACGACGTTCCGTCATTGCCCTCGCCCTCACCCGCTGGACCCACAACCACTCGCCTTGAGCCTTGCTCCCGCTCTTCCTGTCAAGGCTCAGAAAGTGACGACGCAACGACATCGTGCGCGTTGCATCCTTATAACTCTATGCGTCTTCTCGCGCTCACCCTGGCTCCCGTCTCATGCCCGTGGGCACAGGTAACGGGTTTGGTACGGGTACACAAATGCCAACACTCATGACCAATGCAGGTTAATACCCTGAGCAGACCCCAGCTGCTAGTAATCTTCGTGAATTCGGGCTATGTTTGCGTGAGAAGTTCCGTGATCAGAATACGAGAATGTTTCGGCAGTACAAAAAGTTTTGCAACGCTGAAAAAGATAACTTTATGCAAACGTACATAAACCAGCACCATCGGGCTGTATTTCGTAAGTCGTCGCACTTTGTTGCGGCCCCTGCCGCATGAATGAAGTTGGCCCCGGATCTACAAGACGTAGCCGAGCAAAAGAGCAGCCTACTAGTAACTAGGTACCCGAGTTACATATAACTCGGCAGAAATTCAGGAAAGAAACATCAAAGAATCACGTCACAAGGTTGGTTTGCTGGTCTGGGCCTGGGCCAGTGGCGCCCCCAGGCCCGGGCCGCAAAACAACAGGTACCCGAGTTCTAACTCAACAGAAATTCAGTCCAGCCCGTTTTGTTCAGCGGGCACAATTGTTGGCCATCAATCCTCCAATCAGAGACCATGGAAACTCACGAGGGAAACGTCAAGGAATCACAACACGAGGACGGTTCGCTGATGCGGCCCGGCCGACTGATCTACACGACCAAAATCTGTAATACTATTCCTTTTTTGTTCAATAAAATCATGTCCGAAACCTCGGTTAACCGTTTCCAACTCTTAGGGGCACTCGTGCGAGTGACGCAATGTTGATCTGGTACGTATGTACCAAATGTACAGATACGGAATACGTAAGTCATTGGGCGGCGTTTTGTAAGTCATCATTTGTTGCAGCCACTGAATCCGCATGCCGCTTTGATCTCACATCCGAATCACCGATAAGGGCGTGTCCACTCTGACTCATCATATTTGTCGTATAAATTTGGATAGGCAAACGCTGGTGACAGCTGTCCCCAGAATCACGATGTCTCAGGCCGACTACGACGTCTTCCTCAATGGCTCACCACCCTTTCACAATGTCGGCATGTTCGACGTGCCGCCAGGCGCTTCAGGTTACCCGATTCTTCTTGATGCCGACCGTCTTGTTGTAAGCTTGTCCTTTTGTCAATCCGAGCACTCAATATTAACAGCATGCACGATGTCACAGTGGGAAGCGAAGCCACCCATTGGCACCACTGCCGATACGAATCCCACAAGGTTGTTTCTCCAATCCGGGTATTACATTGGCGAAAAGGAGGGAAAAGTCTGGGCGACAAAAGACTCTGGGTCGGCCCTAGATTGGTACATCAAGCCATGTCAGTGTGGAGAAAATACGTACATGTGAGTGCTACCGTCTTCGGCATGACATCTTTGGTTGCTTAATTGCATGTATGCGGCATCGACAACTAGCATTGCAAACAGCTCCAGCTTTAACCAGGTTTGGACTGCGCACGGAACCAACCATCCTGTTTGCTATTTCTCTTCTTAGCAACGCAAAATTTGAACCATTGATGTGTTCCTTTCAAAATAGATTACGATCGAGAACGCAGATATCGATGGAGACAACAACCAGGTGTTCGTGTTTAACCCGAATTCAGCTGGATCGTGAGAGTGAGAAGGCGTTCTGCAAGAATGTTGCTGCAGATCAGTGTTCGAGTACTTCCTGCACGTCCCAAAATGTAGTTGTATTGGCCCATCAGTCAAACGAAAGGCAGGAAAAACGTTCCTATTTACAGTAAGGTATAGCATATAATTTTGTATCGTAAAGGACCCTTAATTCCCTTCCTTGTAAGCTCTGATTGGAACAGCGGACCGCAGGGAATGGGGCCAGTAGTAGCTGAACGAAAGAACACGTAAATTTTGCTGTGACACTTCTGCCAACTTCCAAGTGGGCGGCTTCTTGACGTTACTTAAATTATGTATATAAATCCCTGGGAATTGTAGTCCAAGTCCTGTGCACAGTGGACAGTTATTAAAAGCAGAGCTGGGTGCACCGTTTCACTTCAGAAGCTTTGCTTTCTGTCCCTCTTTTGCTCCTGCTTTGCTTTGCCTATACAAATGCGACTCCAACGTTTTGTTTCTCCAACTATTGTGCTGAACATAATTGCTAGCACAGTAGTCAATGTCCGAGTCGTTCACGCGACAGGCTCTGACACTGCTGAACCTACTAAGAAATTCGTATTCCACTCCGATATTCAAAGCGATACAAGCCTTGTCTATGTCAACAATTCTGGGATCTGCGAGACGACGCCCGGAGTCAATCAGTATTCTGGATACATGAATATCGGGACAAACATGTCGATGGTTAGCATACCTGGCGATCATACAATCCAGTCCTGACCTTTACTGCGATAGTGGTTCTGGTTCTTTGAGGCTCGAAACTCGCCCGAGACTGCACCTTTTGCGTTATGGTGAGCCCTCGACGGATATCGCAAAGCCGCAAATATGACATCTCTTCGTCTTCCCGCGTCCAAGGTTGAATGGTGGTCCAGGGTGTTCTTCCATGACCGGCCTTTTTCAAGGTGAGTTGATATGACGGTGTCCAGATGTTCCGCCGGCTCATACGATGTTATTTGCAGAGAATGGACCGTGCCTGGTGAACGAAGACGGACAATCAACATACCTGAACCCGTACAGGTGAGCACACAATCGAGAGTTGTCAGATTTCTGAAAACTATGCAAACGTACAGCTGGAACAACGTGAGCAATAGTACGTAGTAACCGCGCAAATTTCACATTTTGTGACGTGACTCACCGTGATCACAGTCATCTACATCGACCAGCCAATCGGCGTCGGATTCTCTTATGGAACGGAAACCGTCAATAGTTCGGTAGATGCCGCGACCTACGTGTGGAAGGCATTTCAGATACTTTTCGAGAGTTCGGTCTTCTCAAAGTACGCGAGTCGCGAGTATGTGGTTCACGCATGCGTTTGTCTGCTTGGTCTATTGACATTAATATCCCAGATTTATCCTCGCGACTGAGAGTTATGGAGGTCACTATGGACCTGTATTCGTGGCATACTTTGATGACCAAAATGCTGCGATTGCCAACGGTACGATCGAGGGTGAACCTATTGTCGTCAGTGCGCTCATGATCAACAAGTGAGTGACTCATTTTAGCAATTCTATTTTGCACTTATCTCGTTCGGCTCTATTAGCGGTTGGTTCGATGCCATACTCCAGAACATTGCTTATTACACCTTTGCGGAGAACGCTCCTGGATACGGTCCACTTCAAGATGCCGCCACGTTGGATAGAATCTCACAAGCCCTGTTCAACCCTGGAGGATGTGTTGACGCATTGAAGCTCTGTTCTGCCGCCCTGAACAATACGGAATCGGATCTGATTTGTACTCAAGCAAACATCTACTGTGTGCGCGAGATATGCATGTCTGTGATATCACATCGCTAATGCCATGATGCAGGTCAATAATGTCCTCAAGCCTGCATATGGAAATCGTGACCCTAATGATCTCCGTCAAGATTTGTCGGCATCCAATCCGTTCCCCCCAAGTTATTTCGTGAATTATCTTGCCCTTCAAAATGTCACTAATAAGATTGGTGCTAAATCGCCTTTCGTACGCTGCTCCAGCAGCGTGAGCGCCATGTTTGAGAATACGGGTGATGTAGGTCTTTCCCGCAGCCCTCGAAGTATGTGAATACATCCAGTTAACCCACCCTTTAAAGGATGTACGAACATATCAAATCCCACAGTTCTCTAGATTGGCAGACTCTGGTCTGAAGATTCTGATCTGGGTATGTAAAATGGACCATAATTGCATGTTCTTGTCCAAATAATGCCGTTCGTCAGGCTGGTGACGCTGATATCAAGTACGTACGAAGCGTGATCATCATCACGTTAAGCATACATTGATGATCGTATTCTCGAATCTCCATCGGCACAGCTGCAACTGGATTGGCGTATGCATCGATTTGGATGTTCTCTTGTCACCCTTTTAATGAACCCTCGCAGTGCTACAACGCCATGTTCGACCTGCAATGGTATGGCAGCGAAAGGTTCTACAATACACCACTCACGAACATCACGTTCAACGACATCACTGTTGCTGCTGTTGCTAACGTGGACAACTTCACGTTTGCGTGCGTTCATTTCGCTGCTCGACGTAATCGTATGTATACATTGACGTGTTATCCACCTAAACAGGAGGATTTACGCTGCTGGTCACAAAGTGGTACGTCGGAAGAACAGAGTTTCTAGCACTTGCTGAACAATACGTCTGCAGCCTGCATTCCAACCTGCAGCAGCTCTCGAGATCTTTACACAGGTTATCAACAAAGAGCCTTTGCACTCGGTGTAGTGGCAGGGGTGGTGCGAGCAATGGTCGATGAATATCGACGATAATCAATGATTAAATTTACGTCCCGCGTCGTCGGAACCTCTCAAGTAACACCGTGCCAATCCGCACGTAGTATATGTAGAGTCCCCGCACCTTTTTAGTTTCAATGTTTCAATATTGGATGCCGTTCAAGCGTGAATCATGTCATGGCAGCCAGCCTGCATCCATTACCACGTCACCTTGCTTCACGAGCTTCATCGTTGAAGTTTATATTGTTTGTGAAGCTTGAACCGAAAGATAAATGAGCATCGCGTCATTTAGCGGCGTAAACCATCCATATCGCATTGATTGGATCCTAACAATACTGGGCATGCTAGTCGGTGTCGGCGACGGACCGTGACGCAATAAAGTCGTTAATGAGGAGACATCAGAAACTTATTTTCATAAATACGAAACCGAAGATTGTAAATGGCTTTGGAGACATAAGGAGTGCACGTACGAATCTTTGTCCATTTGCTTCGCATTCGAGAACAACGGGAGTTACACACAACACTTTCATTCATTCACACAGTATTCAATACACAAATCACGTTCAGCGCTCAGCAACAATTACCCCTTATCCAAACACTCTCATGAGAGCCTGCCACCGAGGGCAATTGGATCAGTAATGCTGAGTGCTTAGAAAAGACTACCAGAACTTACGACATTATTCCTCAACGGCTTGCTAGTTGAGGGTTTCGCCAACCTGTGCCTTCAAGATGTCGGAAGCCCTCTCATGCCAAATGCCATGGGGGTATTCCCAGAACTACATACAATGCCAACAGTTAAGACAAGCGAAGCATCAGCATACTGAACACGGACCGCGTAGTTAGTAGTGGCTTCATCAGGAGCTTCAGTCTGCGCATTGAGGATGTCAGAGGCCCTTTCATTCCATACGCCGCCATGACTACCATCAAGCTTCCAGAACTGCATGCCAGTCAGTCGGTTTGGTCAATGGTTCGGGGTAATGAACACGTACAACAACGTTGGTAGAGGGAGCCATTGGAAAAGTATGTAGCAGGATTTAGTGGTGGTCAGAGAACGATGCGGGTCAAACGACTGCTGGACAAGAACCTCTTGCAGCATGTATTTATACTTCTTCGTGGATTTTGGTCAGCATCTGCGCATGATCAACGCCGTGTATGCAGCCAATTACTATAGCCCTACGACTGTTAGAAGAGGAAATGGCTCGATCTGGAAGTGTCAACCGATACAACGTGCCATGACCACACCCCCATTCTATAGGTATTAGTATTAGGGCATGTGTTATTGTCAACGAGCACAAAATCCCGAATCCAGACATACTCATTGAATAATCTGGTCAAAGAACAAGTCAATAGGAGTGGTACTATACCCAAAAGTTTCATATCGTAAGTTCTTGATCATAACTATTTGAGAGAGACATTGGCTCGTCGTGGTCGGCCAGTACAATTGTCGGCTTGGCCCTGAATGCCCCGATCAAAGACCACGAGAACTCACAAGAGAAACCTCAAAGAACCACGTAACGAGGACGGTTTGGTGAACGGCAGCAACCTTTGGGATCAAGTGGCGTACTAGGAGGTAATGATCTCGCCATTTTTCTCCAACAATAAACAGATCTGGGGTGGAGGCATGCACCTGGAAAAGAGCAGGCTCGGTTTTGTTCGAAGCGTCATGATCAAACTCGTGTTCACCAAGTATGTAACATCCTTCATCATTTTTCTCGGTTCTGTCTTCGGCTTGTACTAATAATGAGATTCTTCACGTCAGGCTCAACGTCATATGAGTGGAGCGCAGCTTGATTGCCAGCCGAAAGACCTAATGGCTTGCCAGCGGGGAAAGTGGAGAAAATGACGAGAACGCCATCCCCTAATCGATTGCGCCATACCGGCGCAAACTGGAACCGGGCTACCGAAGAAGCAAGTTCTCGTTCTGGAATACTGGTCACACTGCAACCCAGAAACAAATCGGGATGGCCGTCTTGTCCATTTCCATCTCGCCGAATGGAACTACGATGATATGTAGAGACACGAATATCATGTTTTCAAACATTCAGATATCCTCCTCTCGCCACATTGCTGCGACGTAAGTGTCTCGTCCTTATCCAAGTTCACTCTTTCAGTGAACTAGATCATGCCCGAATGCGCATATTCCTGGGATTTTTGCTGAGTGCTCGAAAGCGTCATGTGCATTGTTTCGTCCCAACTAAGATTGAGGCACGCATGATGTGTTCCTGCGACTGTAAATTCTGCTTTCCAATGTGATTGCCCCCGTCCAAAAGGCTGTCAAAGGCATCTGATCATCGTCGCAATGTTTGTCTGAGCACCTACACTTGTGCAGATTATTGCCCTCGTTGTCGTATCATCATCTTGTCGCATCGACGCTGCATCCAATCTTCCAATATCGTACCTACTGGCCTAATCCAGAGTGGCGATTCGATTAAAAGCATTCTCGCCTGAATAAACGTTTTTTTGTTGTCAGTAAAGCAATATCAGCAAACTAAGTATTGGGAAACATACTACCGTGACTTGAACTCCCCAGAAATGCCTTGGAAACGCGAGCATCCCCAAGAACACCGTCGACTCGACATCGCCGCCGTTGCTGCCACTTGCCCAGTCACAATTGGAGTTAGTGACGTCAAGCCCCAAGCCGGCCCCAAAAAGCCGAAGCGCGACTCCACCAGACACAGACGCAGCTGAAGACCCATTACGAGTCTCCGGCGCCGTTCTTTTATTGAGATAGTATGCATGTCCATCAACCTCGGCGCTCAGTCTCGTGTTCCGAAAGTTGACACTTGCTAGATGGATAATATCAAACGTCAATATTTTCCGCCGCGGTTGAAATATAAACACTTACCACACTTTGGCAAAGTTGTTCCTCCAGCCACATCATGGGACCATATGGCATACACTCCCAGTCATCCTTGCCGTCATCAATACGTGCGAGCGAATAAGGGAGAACGACTGGGGGAATTGAAGCTCGGACTGACCGTGGCAGCGGTTGAGGATCGGTGGCAATCGAGTCGGATTAAGCGTTGAACGCGTTTGATAATCCAAATAAAGTAATTGCCTCCATGAGTTTCTCCAGGACAATGCGAAACTGTGCTCTCCGCGCACCTGTCCGTTCCTACATAATTGCACCCTTCGGGGTTGCACACGATAAAATTGGAACGATACAGAGAAGATTAGCATGGCCCCTGCACAAGGATGACACGCTTTTCCGGAGTGGTAGACCTACGGGTCTCAATATTTATTATTACTTTTTCCCCCTTTCTTCGTTTAGGTTTGATGACTTTTTCACCATCCGTCTTTGAAGAAGCCGTAGCATGCGCGTTGAAAACCACCAACCTCATCACTCACGGCACACGCACATATTCATATTTCATTGTGTAACGGAAACGCCCACCATATGGTTGCCAAATATGCACGAGGATACAAGTTGTACGTATGATTCAAATCCATCCACTGATGGGCGGCCTCAGGCTCCGGGATTACCAACCGGCCTCGTCCGCCTTCCATTGTTGCACTCTCCGCCTCTTCTGTTCCCATTCCTACCAGTGCTGGCCGAGTCCATGCTGCTCTTTTCTTTCTTTCTTTCTTTTCCTCCTGAACGATGCTGTCTCCACGAATAACTTACCGTCGTTGCTCACGTACGTCGGGATTGTACACCATTTGCAGGCTGTACCATCAACGTCCCGGTGAATGATACACCCAACTCAGGTGAATTTGACTCGGCAGCGGGCCTGCGGCCCCCGGGCGGATCCTCAAGAGTGTGCATTGCATTTAGAGGTCAGCTCGCTGCTTCTTCCGTCGGTCCGGCCAAGCTCGTCGTATTGCAAATACATTAATTTCCTACATCACGGCGGTGAACTGGGACTCGTATTCATCTGACACTCGGTGACTTGTCAGAACGCGGGTGTCGAGATGACAACCAGGCAAGTAAGATCCTTACTTAACGAAGAAGGCTTTCGATGGCTTATTTCCGCAGATACATACTATGGTACTACCTCGGTCAACCAGAGTTTAGAAATGGCTGAGTCCAGTTATTTATTGTAAACTTTTTGATATCCAATAATGAAGACAGGAAATAAGAGTGATCACAGTCAGACCGAGCAGGGTCAGTGGCCTTGCAGACGGTACTGCAGAGCTTGCTCGAAGTGTTTGTGGTTCGCATTCGGTTCGCGTTTGACAACAGGAACAACACAACATCTTTTATTCATTCACACACTAGTATTCAATACACAAGCCATGCTCAGCGCTCCGTATCAACCACACCTTATTCAAACACTCTGGGAGAGCCTTCAACCGAGGGAAATCAGTTTAATGTACTCAGAGTGACTCCTATAACATACGGCATTATTCCTCAACGGCTTGCTAGTTAAGGGTTTTGCCAACCTGTGCCTTCAAGATGTCGGAAGCCCTCTCATGCCAAATGCCATGGGGGTCCTCCCAGAACTACATACAATGCCAATTGTTATGTCAAGCGAAGCATCAGCATACTGAATACGGACCGCGTAGTTAGTAGTGGCTTCATGAGGCTTTTCAGTCTGCGCATTGAGGATGTCAGAGGCCCTTTCATGCCAGATGCCATGAGGATCCTCCCAGAACTACATGCCAGTCAGTCGGTTTGGTGAATGGTTCGGGGTAATGAACACGTACAGCAACGTTTGTAGAGGGAGCCATTGGAAAAGTATGTAGCAGGATTTACTGGTGGTTAGAGAACGATGTGGGTCAAACGACTGCTGGACAAGGACCTCTTGCAGCATGTATTTATACCTCTTCGTTGATGTTAGTCAGCGTCCACGCATATACGACCGGCACAACACCGTGACCGACACCCCAATTCTATAGGGCGTGTGTTCAAGTCATGTCAACGTGCGTAAAGCTGTTGTTCTGAATCCAGACATTTCTGATCGAATAATCTGTTCTTCCATAATTAAAAACTTCATCTTCGTAACATGTGTAGTTTCCCGGCATGGACAAACCTTGTGCAGAGTAGTGATTCGACATGTCAGGCTACCCTCCTCTCTGGGCTGAGCGGAACGCCCCGGAGCACCTATTCCACATAGATCGTGGCCGTTCTGGCCGCTTAGGATCGAACGTTCATATTCTAGGGTGGTCCAAGTGGAGCAGAAGTTGTTAGGAATGCCATTGTTCTCAAATATGTCACTACTTAACTTGAAGGTGATCTTGATCTTTCGACACAAGTGTTTGAGTCGACTCACGGAGAACGCCACCGTGAGAGGCCGCCCACAATCAAAATACAGACTGATAGTGATCTATTGCGCCGATATAGCGCAATCGTTTGCAATCACTCAAACAGAGCAATGGACAGTCCCGATGAGAAGAACAGCGTGAGGTACCCGACTCAGTCATGATAATTCGGCAGAAATTCAGTCTCGCTGTACAACAATTGGTATCATGTAACGAGGTCGAATCTGGACGATTTGAGTGCGAAGACAGATCTGGGGTAGAGACATGCACCTGGAAATGAGCAAGCTTAGGTTTGTCTGAAGCGTCAGACTCGTATTCACCAAGTATGTAACGGCGCCCGTTGGCTTTTGCACCATTTTTCTGTTCTCTGTCTTCGGCTTGTACTATGTACTAGTAGCGAGATCGTCATGATTCAGACGCACCGTTAACGTTAATGAGTGAAGTGTTGCTTGCCAGGCTAACCGAAAAGAGTTCACCGCCTACAGTACATAGTAGGACGGTGGAGATAATGATTAGGAAGCTAGAACTGACCTAAACATCATTTGATCCGATTACACGTAAACGCCGTTCACTGTTACAATACAGAAAAGGGCAATTGATTGCGCCTCACAGTGTGGCGCAATCGTTTCAATTGCTCGCTCGAAAAAAAACTGAAAGTTGGAACCGGGTTAGCCGACGCTGGGGTTGTTCTCAACCAACAAAATGGAAGGAGACAGAGTAGTATTTGGGCGTAACTGAGTCGTACCTGCGAAATCCGATCATCGGGGGTGTGCACGTAGGATGATGGGAGTATCGAGGGCCGATAATTGACCAAGATGAGCTAGACTGAATTTTACTCATGTTCCTGCCTCTTTTGCTCGGCTGCCTCTTGTAAAATATACGTCACGATTTCTTGGCCGCTTGATCCCATTTATTTTTGAATAACGAAGACAGATTCTGGGGAGGCAGCCCTGGAACCGCAGCGCTTGGCAGCCTTGGTCAGTTCGAGATCAACTGAGTTGGGTGGGAGAAGACGGCGTTTAATTGTGGTTGTTATTCGCTTAATCGACTGGCGAGTCGACATCCCTCTCAGAGAGAGGCCCCGGAAAGTCGGACGAACATTCATGCCATCGTCGAGAAAATCACCGAGTCTCATGATACAAACAGTTGCTAGATTTACATAGCGACGCTGCTAGTCTCGTCAGTAGTATTAAGATTTCCGTTCAGTGCTTTGAGCCGGGCATCGGCTTCAGCCCGTTGTTTAGCCAATTGGGCCCGGTACGCCGCAGTGCTTCCCGTGTTGTCCAACCACCACTTACCCCAGGTTACGACCTGCAAAGGATCCGATCACAATCCCGTCAGCGAGTTCAGCGCAATGTGAATTGCCTGGTCTCACTGTCTGATCTGCGAGCCTTTTCCCCGCTAGCTCTTCCTTAATTCCAAGCAGCTCAGGTGCCAAATCGTACTTGGAACGATCCATAGGCTACGAAATGCATCGATATCTTGTCTGGAAATTGAGCACGATCACCTAGTTGCTCACCTTGGCGAGATCGATAGTCGGGGCCTCGTCCCCGCCTTCCGCGTTATCTCTGGATCGCACGTTGGTGAGAAGGCCACATTCTGAGCAGTACACATCATGCATGTTCTCCGCCCCTTGGCGTCCTTCCTTTAGTGCATTGAAAATGAACTCGCGCGTGTGAACCCCTCGTCGAAGTGCCGTCCAAACCCTGATCAGCGATTCGGAATTCCTCGGATTCAACATTATTTATCCTACATGGAGCAGCGTGACATACCAGTCGATGAATTCCGTATACTTGCCGCAACCCTTGCATGGTCTTGGAAGGCCGACTACCTTTGTACCACCCAAACCGGTTTCCTGGAAATCGCGGCCGACGAAGATTTGATTGAGTCGGAGGTACTCGTCTTCAGTGATGTACCACAGATACGTGTCCCTTCCACCTTCGCGATGAGTGGCGAGCTTCACGGGGGGCTTGATCTTGTTTTTGCTCTAAGATGCATAGGTATAAGCATAAGTCATTCAAAGACACTAGGCTCGCGAACGACTCACAGGAATGAAGGGCAAGTCTTGCACAAAGACCGGCATATTGGGAAATGACGGTTTGCAATCCCCAGCGTCTTGGCGATTATATGAACTGCTGATCGGTTGGTAGTTCGTTAGAATACCCCTGTTTTTATCCCGGTAAAGATCTATCTCCACTGAGTGATTCGGCGAAGAGCGAGCTTGGATGACCGAAAACGCAACTCTGTTTCAACCTGCATATGGAATGTTAACGTTAACGATCAAGGTTCATCTAGGGCGCGTCTCGGATTCATGGGCGTCGACACCTATGATCCTGGTGAATGGAAGTTACAGTAATAGTTGACACATGATCTGTTATTACATATTTCTGGGGTGCCCCATCACATTACCTAATCCTTAACGGGGATGGAGCCCAGGCC
The DNA here is from genome assembly GCA_038094675.1 of Spongispora temasekensis. Classification (NCBI taxonomy): domain Eukaryota; kingdom Fungi; phylum Basidiomycota; class Agaricomycetes; order Boletales; family Boletaceae; genus Spongispora; species Spongispora temasekensis. Next base: position 27,131 of record JBBPUL010000098.1, read on the forward strand.
CCGGATCCATTTTATCCTTCAAATTGCGCACTTAGTACGCCCGCATTCTCAACTCGGACGCTCTACCTCAACCTGTTTGGTAGCCAGTTCGAATTGCGACTGAATTGCGCACTTGCGCCTCATTTGAAGATCGACACCTCTTGATATACTGTACATCATTCTGGAGCCGAATTGCATTTGCAGAGCATGCTGAACATTCCACACGTACATGAACGTTCACTGGAAATACTATCATCTCATACATGAATAATCTTGAATCTCAAATACAACAAGACACTTGTTCCTCGCAACGTTCAATCGACGAGTTCGATCAAGCAAGTTTTGCAAATCCAATCTGCATGTTTCCGACATCGAACGCAGTGTACACATTTCGAAGGAATACGTCTCCAATGACCCAGAAATCTGTTTCGAGAAAGAAAAAAAAAAGTGTAGTGAGCACACAACGCACTACTGAACTTGAAGTCGAGACAGGAATTTGAACTTGAGCGTACCGACGTCCTTTCCTACGATGCCGCTGATGCAGTTAGTTGAATTGCCCACGCGCCCAATGTTAAGGATGTCCGGTGATATTGGGAATTCCACTCCTTCAAAGTTGAAGCTGATCGTAGGGAAGGCATCACATGGGACTGCGGCAAAGCTTAAATGAAACGACAGTAGACTTGCAGAATTGTTACACATACAGGTGTAGTATCCTTCCCCAACCGTTTTCGACGCATCAGTGCCATTAAGCGCTGTATATAGGGCCCCAACATGTGAAGCATCGCCAATAATGAGTGCGGTACCCGTGTCGATAAGGGAATTGCGATTGCGCAAGATCGTGGTCCCGTTGCCCGAGACACCGTGCAAGATGGCTCCCCAATAGCCCTAACAATAATGTTAGTAGCAATCCGCAGTGTGCTCGATAAGCAACTCACAAGACCGTCCAACACATTGGTGTAGGTAAAGTTACCAGTATATAAACCCGGGTTCGTCCCGCCGAGATACAACTCTGACCCGGTCTCTGCGAGTTTCAGCGAAAACACAGATTCCTGAACTTGACCCTCGGAGATGAGCGTCTGAAATACAGGAGATGCATTGTAAGCAGAGAAAGACTGAAAGGCCATTCCGATCAGCCCATCTGGATGAAACTTGCTTGGCGCCAAACCAGAAGGATAAGACGTGGCAACCCCGAGCTGTTGGCCTGTTGCCTGCCCTGCTGTCAGGCATAAACGATAGCAAAAATGACAGTGGACGATACCGCGAGCCCTGCGATGTCAACCGTATCGGAGTATACATCGACCACGACACCGGTAGAGTTGAGGGTACTTGTCTTATTCAAGTTATGCGAACTAGTGGAAGAACTGGGATTGTATATGGTATGGCCATCACAATTCGAGGTGCAGTTTGGACCTGGAAGGAAGAGATCGCTGTGACTTTGTCAGTACATTCCACGGGTAGTAGAATGCGAGCAAAGACCTCGTGCCCGTATCGACCTTCACTGAAAGAGCCACCTATCAACGAAATGTTGACTGGAAATACATTGTGTAGATCTCACCAGTGAAATTCTTGGGAGGTGTACCGACAGAGATTGTGGCATACCACAAGTGATCGTTATTGTCGGTCAAGGGTAAGGCACCACTACCTTGCTTGGATTCCTTTGAAGAAAAAGGACGCATAACGTCAACGCTATTCATGGAAGTGTCGGGACTACGTTGAACTTTGCTGTGACATAGGATGTCTGAGAAAAACTCTTCAAGAGGAAGTCAAAGAACGTACGCCGTGACGGATGCAACATGCGCATTCAGGGCTTCAATGTTGATGGTCTCATCCCCGTTCGTCAATCTCGAGTGCTTGGCGATAGGAATGCCGACTACGCTCCGACTGGTCTCTTGCCATTTTGACTGCGTTGAGGCTGCAGCCGCCAAGACGGCGACAATGACAATGGACGAGGTACAAAGCGCAAACCGCATATCAAACGAGCCTAGGTATGCAGAGGAACACGGAATAATGGCGACTCGGAAAGGACATCCTCATTATGTACCCAAGTTTGAAATAACTAGGTAATAAATTTTGGGCACCTGCGACGAATTGGTATCCCAATTCTTTCCTTGAGATCTCGCATGTACTACTCAACGGCCCTGCGGCCGAAACGTATGTACCCCATGGAATATTACCAAAAGTATCTATTTACGCCCTAACGTGTCTGGGAGTATACACACCGTAAGGGATTGCATCGTAAACGCCGTTGACACCTCAATACCTAATGATCGATGATGGGCGGTGACTGCGGCGATGTTCGGAGAAGTTCGACGTTTATGGCCCTGTGCGCCACCCTTCTAAGATGTCCTGAAACATGAATGTGTGTCGAAGGCCCGCGGATGCGCAGGAACGCGATGACGATGCTCATGCTTGTACGAAGGTTCAACCTCGCACGGAGGCTGCAGTAGACTGACATGTCATGGTAGATATCAACGAATCATGGCCTGTGCGCCAAAGACTCGAATGCCGTGTCAAGTAATGGTTATGCCAAGAAAAGCAGCCTCTCTCGCACCTTTGAAGAAGCAGGCCAGTGAGTTGTGAACAGTTTCTACTTAATTAATACCCACGTCGACGGAAAAAGCGGCCTCCGCGGATTGTCACGCTGCGTGTTTGCGGGGTCCTGGGACGCTATTAGTGTGTAGCATCTACTAAACGCGATAAGATCGCCGTGAAAGAAAGGCACTGCGAAGCGGCGCCTGCGGATCGAGCGAGGGTGCGTGGGGTGGGGTTGGACAAACCCAGAGTGGCAGGCAGGTAACGGATGTCAGCTGAGAGGCATAGAAACAACTCCTATTTGCGTACAAAGACAAGGGAGTGGCGAGCGGCGGATTGAGAAGAGCTGGATGAGTATGTTACAACGTACATACAGTACAATCAAATCGAGCAAGTAAGAGGATAAAAATTGCGCTGCGCGTATTGCTTGTTCCTGCATTCGTGACTCAGCCGCCCAGAATGGTAAGTACTGTAGTCCGTCATCATGGCACAGCGTCAGGGTAGAAGTTGCATATCGAGCCATTCAAAAGCACAATACTATCATTCATTCAACGCTCGTATTCAATACACAAATCAGTAACCGTCAACAACATCCTATTCAAAGTCTTCAAGATAGCCCTTACTAACCAAGGGAGGTTAGCCAACGTAAGACGTCAAGTGCTCAGAGAGACTACTAGAACTTACGGACGGACCACGGCAACGACTTGCTACTAGTTGAGGGCTTCGCCCCCTTCCATGCCCTGTGACTTGAGGATATCGGAGGCCCCTTCCTCCCAAATGCCGGGTAGCCAATTCTACATATAGCACCATACGTTAAGCCAAACGAAAGATCATGAGAACACGGACAGGCCCAGAGTTGCTAGAGGCTTCATGCGCCTCTTCAACCTGCGCATTGAGGATGTCGGAGGCCCTTCCTGCCCAGTGATCGCTAGTACCCGCCCACCACTACATACCAGTCAGTCAAAGTTTGGTGACGTTGGTCAAAGGTAAATGAACACACGTACGACGAAGTTTGTAGAAGGAGCCATCGGAAGTGTACGTAGCAGGATTCAGTAATCGATAAACAAAATGTGGGTCGAACGACCGTGACTGCTGGACAGCGACCACTTGCAGTATGTATTTATACAGCTCCAAGTCATGCTAACCTCGATCAGCGATAGCGCACGGTCAATTCCACAGCCGATTATTCCTTCGCCTGTCTAGCTTTTTTTTTTCAGCTTGAGAACGACGCGACCTAGAAGCAATTAAATGTTCCGACACACTTGAAGTGACACCCCAATTCTATAGGGTACGGGCCATCACGAAAAGAACTAAACCATGATAAGCATTTATGAACCTGTTATAATTCCATTATTCACATTTTTAGTTGTATATAAACCCTTTATATGATGTATCAGTTACTATAAAGGTTTAGTTCTTTTCGTGATTAGTATGTGTTATGTCAACGAGCACAAAGTGGAGTCTAAAATCTGGAACCGGATTAGTCGAGCTTTCCAGCGATTTCCATTTTATCCAACAGAAAAGGAATAGTACTGCTGCACTTGGTCCTGGATCACTAAGCAGTGAGCATGCTGCATTCTGATCGGATCATATCCGACTCTGCTCTTCCATGCCTTCAACTTCATCACTCCATTACATAAATCGATCCACTCACTCAAAATGTGTTTTTGGAGTTCAAACATTTCAAATCTTGGGGCCGACCCACGGATAATATTGATGACATGATCGATTCACTGCTATACTAACGCAATCGTTGCAACCGAGAAACGGGCGGTGAGCGCAATGTATCCCTGACCAAGTGGTGTAGCCTGGAGGGGGATGACTCTCCATACTCAACATCATATCTCTTGGACGCTCAGCGTCATTCGGTGAGGACAGCTCTGAGGGGGCGAGATACTAACCGCAGTAGTGGAAACGAGCACTGGCGCCAGGCTTGGTGAGTCGATCTTCCGTTCGTCTCCGGTGCTGGCTCCTAGTTGTAGTAGCATCATGCCATTTTCCACGCTTCCGTACACGGAGACGGGAAAGCTGTCGAGTTCTCATATCATCGATCCTCTTTTCAAAATAAAAAATAGAGGTATCACACCACATTCAAACATTCAAGGTGCGTGCTCGACCTTCCTTCTCGACTTCTTCGATCATATGACCAACCTCATCAACCCCTTCACCTTCCACACCCTCCTGCTCCTGCTCCTGCTCCTCTTCAGCCAGCACCGACGACTCTCGTGGGATGATCAAGTTCAATACAACCGCTACCAATCCAGCGACCAAGACTGTCCGATTTTCGATCAGCATCTGTACTCGCGTCAGTAAACAAACTCACACGGCGTACTCAACACGATGGTGATCGACTCAAACAGTCCCTCCAGCCCTTCGCTTGCCCCCTTCACGCCATCAAACAAAAACGTGAATACGTCCGGGACGAGCAGGTCGCCGATCCCAAACGACATGGCAGCGGCGAGAACGAACCGATCGCGCCGGGTGTAACGCATATACGAGAGTACGCGTAGACCGGAGACAACGACGCTTGCGAATAAAAAGGTGGTGACACCTCCGAGGACTGGATTGGGAACTGGTCACGGAGGTCGTCATGCATTCCCCTTGTCAAACTGAGAAGAAAAAAAAGACGACGCACTTGCGAGGAAAAAGCCAGAGACCTTTCCAAGAACTCCAAAGAGGATGAGAAAGACACAGCACCACCGACCGGCGGCGCGATTGGCACAACGAGTCAGCGAGATGACGCCATTATTCTTGGCATCGTCAAAGGTCAGTAGCCTCGACGAGCCAGAAGAATGCACGTTACCTGTGCGAAAATGGAGAGCGGCGTCACAGTGAAAAGTGCCGAAATGAATCCTCCGATGCCATCACTCTAAGACGATGGTCGTTATATGCGCACAGTGGCAGGGTTGTGCTCACCAAAACGCCGCCTTGAATGCGCGAGTCAAAGTCCTCGCCAGTGACAGGGAGGCGAGATACCTCTGCTGAAGCTGTGATATCGCCTATCGCTTCCATCATGACGGACACTGGAAAGACGTGTAGAGAAATAAGAGGCTAAACTGGATAAGTGATTGCATGCGTACCATAGACAGCCAACATCGGAAGTATGGCTGGAGGGTAGACACCTATCTTGAATGTATGCACCCTAAAGGCACAGCGATGAGCACCGCATAGGTTCCACAACGTCAACATACCACAGAAACGTGATAGCCGGCGCAGATGTGACGGTGCTACCATCGATGTAGCCCACAGCACCCGCCACAATACAACCCACGGCCAACCCAACAATGATGCTCGCGTTCTTCAGGAAAGGCGAACCAAACAGTTCGGTGATGACGATAGACACGAAGGAAAGAAATCCAAGCCCGATGAACTCGGGTGAGCCCCACCTGAAAACAGACATCTCAATCAGAAGCGAAAAAAAAAAAATTGTAGGGCCTTACGGAAGGGCATGCTTGGACGACGTGGTTGGGCAGAGAGAGAGTGGACCGCTGGTGGGGCGAGCTTGACATCCGTTTGATCCTCCGCCCCAGTTTAGAATGCCAGACGACCCGATGAGCGATGCTCCAATCATGACAACGACGGTCCCTGGGTGCGCACAATTGGTTGGAACGAGGTGATTGCGTGAGGAATCTCACCAGTGACCATAGGGGGGAATATGCGCTGCAACGTGCGTGGAGGAATGAAGGATAGCCCAATTTCGAGGAATGAGCATATCAGCGAGGTGCCTGGGCCAGTGAGCTGGGTGCATGCATACGCCATCTCTGGCTCGACGCACCGAGGACCATACCGTATGCCTCCGGACACGCGCCGCGCGTCACGGTACCGTCTGAACCAGTGGTGGACGGACATGTCCCATTGGCATACATGGCGTTGAATATCTTCATTCAGAGTAAGTTCGAACCATACAGAAAGAATGAGAACGGCGTACAGCGTTGGCGGTGCTGAGCGTAGCGAAACTAGTCCCGACCACGGATAACAGCCCTGTACCGAGATAGTATCCTTTCCAAAGTCTGATTCGTGACATTTGCACCAGGCTCAAGATTCCTAGGGCACGGAAAAAAAAAAAGTGGCATTCAAGTTTCAGACCGTGCAAAAGAACCTTACCACAACCAATGAGCGATGCCGAAATCATGTACGCAGACGTCTTCGCATCGAGTGCCAGTGAGCTTGCAAAGATAATTGGGGGCGTGATGAGTCCTGCCAGCATCGCTAATGCATGCTGGAACCCGCTGGCCACGGCCAGTACGAGTGGGAGCTCGTCGTCGACGCCGTAGAAAGGTGGCTGTCTTCTCTTCCTCCGGTTCGGACCCTGACGACCGACAGAGAAAGGCAAGACGGGCAAACAGAGCCAGGCATAGTCATAGTCGCCAAGCCAACCCCGCTTTGTCGTCAGCTTACGCTGGACCGTGGATGCGAACCGCGATTTGCTTGGCGCTGGATTGGGTTCGTCGACCGGTGACGGTTGCTGGGCTTTGGCGACAGAAGATTCAAAAGACATTGCCAGCGTTCGTCCTGCGAGGTCTGAATATAAACCAAACAGGCCCAGGTGATAAGCGGTGGGAGCGGTGCCCTGATAAGGACCATTCGATAACGACATACGAACATCACAACAGCCTTGATGGCCCCGAGCAACAGACCGCCCACACATCGCTTCGACCACTTGGGGAAGCTCAAGCACAGAACAGTAAGGGGGGGCTCGGGGTCTACATGAGGAGGGGCGAGTTGTGTCAACAATTCTGATCAAGATTGTGTCTTCTGACTGGTCTGGAAAGTCTGCAGGCTCTGCAGGAGCACTTCTTCAATCAAAATATCTTCCTTGGAGAGTGTAGCCGACCCCACTGTGAATGCGGTCAAAACAGATTTCCTGGCCCACTTGTTGTCTGATGGGCTCTCGAGACAAACACTCATGTACATCCTGGTTATTTGATTGGTTCACAGACCCGTTCATCCTGAAACAAAATACAATCCCTCCCATTGCATAGTTAGTCAATTCAGCTTGTACCAAGTTAACATCAATGACGGTTCTATTAAGATATCGGGTATACAAGGAGAAACACGCCACATTGCGTTTAGGCCGTCACAGCGAGGCATTGTCGCATTAGAGAAGATGCTTTCGACCCACGAATTCGTAGTGAGTGTGTTGCGCTGCGTCATAGTCGCTTGACTTCTGTCAATATTAGCTCTTCGGGGCCGATACGTTGATGCTACTTTGTTGTTTCAGCAGGTAGTCGAGCAGATAATCCGTGACATACTGCACGAGTTTAATGATGTCACTACAGGTCGTCTTCACGACAAGGCGTCGCAAGCGGCCGCTTCCCGGTGCATTCCGATGATCGACGAACTGCAGTCACCAGTGATCAACTCGATCGGTCACGGTTACAGAAAGAGGTCGAGTTATGTCATGTTCTCTCATCGATGGCCACCGGAAGAGCCGACGTTCGAGATGCTTCCATCGCGAACAGCATGCCGTCTTGTGTGCTCCCGTGTGCTTCGGTGGGCATGGAGCGACATGTGCTGTGTCAACCAGTCGGACAAGTGTGTCCAACAAGTACCCGTTGTCGCCATGTTTCGGTGGTATTGTGGGGCAGCACTCACCATCGTTCATCTTCTCGGTGTGCTCTCAGAGCCACAGACAGTCGGACATATCAGGAGTATGTTGCTTCGAGTGTCGTCTTGTTCTGCACGGAAGATTAGAAGCCGGAGTTGTTCAACCATAAAGATTCTCCCTTTATTCTCTCCGAGATGGAACGACCCACGAAGTTACCTACTCAGGAATTGGCTAAGCTTGAGCGAACCGGGTTCGCGAGAATCTGTTTCTTGCTTCGAGGCGATAGACGACGCGAGTTGAAGATGTTGCATATTCATTCTTTGGAATCTTTGGTGTCGCGCTCCCCGTGGTGTACGGGGAGGGGCAACCAAGCGGTGGGCCGTCTTTTGGAACACATCCTCATGCGCTCGGATAATGTCACCTTACTCGCCGGCACTGAGGTTTCGGGCAGTAATCACAACTAACTCCCTTCCGACCTCACCATGTATGACCAAATTGTACTTCCTCATCTTCCACGATTCTCGAACACTGCCGAGATGGATAAGATGGTAGCGGAATTGCGGGCATCTATCGCTGACCCTTCGCCACTGGCAGTGGTTCAGTTATACGAACAGCTCTATAATCTCCCACCACTGACACTCATAACCGGCCGCCTGAGGCTCGCTGGTATCATACGGCTTTCTCTCTTCACGATGTTCATCTTCTCTCCGGACCAGATACTTCTTCCGCTGGCCTTGCTGTCTATTCCACCACATCGCCCTTCTCGGTGAGGTGCAGATCAAGACGACGCGGACAACTTGTCAGTGATGTCTCGTGTGCTCGCCATGCATCCGTGGATGAGAGTCCCATGATCGACAAGGACGACGTGGACGACGAGCCTCGGTTTAACATCGATACGCGTGCCATGCCACGCCTCCTCGTCTGGCTTTGGCAGCCTTTTTAGGGCGCTGTTACTCAATTCTCATGGGCGCGTAGTACAGCACAAGCGGGTGGCGTCCGACAGCTTGATCATGGTTCAGGTGTGCGAGGAGACGAGGACGAGCGGGTTGATGGCCTGCATTCGCATTCGTGTGGTGGATGTTCAATAGTAGTCACTCAGTCACTGGGGCTGTACGGATATGCAATACCCGTTTGAAAAAGGTGATCGATTGATCCGCGAATGCGTATCTGAAGCTACAAAGTCGCGAGCTTTTTCCACTTATGTCCCTTCTTGCCAAAGACGCCTCGTAGCACAGACCTGAAGGTGCCGTAGTACTACGGAAGGCACAGGACTCGACAAAGATGCTGAACCAAGCAAAAACTCAAGTTGCGAGTGAACTACGACCAAATTAAATATGTTATTCAGTTGTAGTGGTAGTACAGCATATACTTCAGGTTTAAACTACACGGATCATTGCAGTGTTTTACTTAAACAATGTCACGGAAAACCGATTAATGATTAATATGACATCAAACGAGTGTCCCAAATCCAACTCTTCTGGTACCGTAATCAAATACGGTATAGATGCTCCGTAGGAAAACCGTGCCCAGACTCCAGTATGTTAATAAGATGGAGAAGAGGAATCAGTCGGTGGTCCTATCCGGTCAGTCCAAAAAAAAGACGAAAAAACTCACTGTTATCATAAGTGGGTGAAAAAAGGGTGGCACTGAAACACTCGATTGAGCCTGCATAAAGCGGCCCAAGGTTGCTAAATGCAGGTGAAATCAGGAATTGCCTTTCATTGATAGCAAAAACGTCCAATTCGGGAACCTATTACATGGGTCTGCGGCATGAAACAGAGGACAATTCTCAGTAAAATTCAAACAAACCGAAATAAACAAGTAGTACTTCCAGACGTGAGAACCATGATCAAATTAATGTACCTTCCTCCAGAATCCTGATGAAGGAGCCGAACCTCCGCCTCGACACCCAAGATAAAGTTGACAATGGAATCGATGATGGCAAATACCATTCCCATGACCACAGGCATCTGATTTCGTAGGGAAACGACGATGACGATGCTTTGCATGCTTATCATCCAGTCGCCCTGAATACCTAATCAGCAAAAATAAAGTCATGCGCTTTTGCCACACTCAACGTACCGCTACGGTATGTGATCATACCGTTGTACACTTTACTGTTGGCAACCCCGATGTACAACTCGCCTCCATTCAAAGTAAATTTCAACACGAAAATACGGGATTGATCACCTGGCAAACCTTGACGAGTGTCTCGAACAAGGGGCTAGCGCGGGGTAATGTGAATGGGACTGGAATTCCAATCCCTGCACGCCGTCCGCAGGAAAATGTGGTTTTTGGAATTCAATTGGATATTTCTCTTCAACGCCGATGGTCTGAATGTGCCTACTCATCGGTCCGAGATAGCTGGCTCAACGATAGAATAACCACCAGCACTTACAGTGAATCCACCAATGGTCACGCGATCAGCGTACTGAGTTCTCTGACCACACCGCCACTCATAGGAAAGGGTATAGAAAACGACTGCACTAGTTTACGGGAAAACTTGTGGACGTTGAAGAGAGTGCGACCTTGGCAAGATCTACAGGTCTCTACTGGGATGAACAAATCGCTGAGTCGAGTTGAGATAAATTCCGAGAGAGAGAGAGCACCAGGGGCCACTAAGGGGATTCACTTAAGCAGAACCAGTGTCAACAGAAACTGCAAGATGATCATCGGCGAAATCGTACAATCCAACGTTGGGGGAAACCTCTTACTTTTGAATATGTGAGGAGGATTGCCGAAAGCAATCTCGGCATACATATTGCATTGTCAACACGTTGACCCGTCAGACGAATACCGGAGCCTGGTTTCCATCTGGAGTCAATTACGCTTCGGTCGACGATGTCTGTCATATTCTCCAGACTGCGAATGACCCTTCTAGAAATAATTAATGAAGCACAGTAAGCAAAGGAGAGAGTTGGCTGAAGTAAAACTTGCGCATTCATGGATTGCGCATGAGAAACGAATACATTAAAATCGGGGGTACCAATTGAGTGCATCCAGGAAACGTTTCTGGAGCGGCAATGCCACTCCCGGGCCAGCGTTCAAGTTGTTCTTCTGGTTTATTTTCGCTGGTATCGCAACAACCAAAATTGCAGCGAATGTGACGGCAGTGATCACTATGTGGGCCCTGAGATGCATTGAAACGATGGACAGCTATGGTTTGTCCTCCAGTGATGCGTATTTATCCTTTGTGTAGTAGAGGTAAACGAAAACTGATCTTGACATCTCCTAGAGTTTCAGCAGAGTCGCCGCATGTTTGACGCTGTCGTGTTTCCGTCGTCGTCGCGTGTGTCGGCGGGTTCGGTGGCGACCGTGCGCGCTTTTCGCACTCCTTCATGACATGCGTCCTCGTTATCCTCGCGTTCACCATCGTGCCAGTCCAACCAAGTTGGTGCGTTCTGTGGCACGTCGTTGTGCGGTAGTTTGTGCATTGGTGGACGCGTCATCTCTCCCGCATCTGCGCGTGATTGTCTGCAACAGCATCACGGATGCGATGCGTCAGATGCACTCAATGGGAGTTGCCAGGACACTACAAATAGGATTATCAGTACGACATAAATTGTCCATGCATACCTTTATAATGCATTATAAAATCCATACAAGTGAGATACAATATAAAGGGTTTATAAAATATTTTTACCTTTCGTGATGCAGAGTGGATATCGTGGCCGAGTGTTCTATCATTGGTTGCAGCGTCAATTTATGCCGAAAGTGCATCGAAAGCAGGCATCTTGTGGGCAGCCGGCTACAATGAAATATTTTGCAGCGAGTGGGAGCCGGATTTTTCGGCGGTGCCGTTTCTGACGCCGAGTTTGTGATCACTCGTCCATCGCATGCAATCCGTTTTGTGCACTGTCTCTCACGTTAGCACACAAGCCGACAACGTTGCAAGACAAACCTACGAGCTTGATGCCATATCACGCCCGCACGATGATCCCGAGCGGTGTCGACTCGACGAGTGCATCGCAGTCGTCTCCATCCGTCATGTCAACCACGGTCAAGAACATCTTGATCGCGAGTGCAACATCGCCCGCAGTGTACGCTGTCTCGGCCGCTTAAAATGAGTTCTGTGGGGCGAGTAAGAGGACGTGCATGAGCGACTGTAGTGCGTGCGCATGTCTGCCCAAGATTCGTGAAGGGACGCCAGCGGTATGATGGCAAGGGGATGGAACGCACTGGTTACAAGTCGCGTAAATATCGACCAGCTCGGGCCTTCCCTCGACGAGGTGTAAATGATATCAAGGTATTGTGCGAGTTCGTGAACTGCCTTGTCTATCTTGCCCGTGCGCAGGAATATCGAAATCCGGCGTTTCCATGCGGCCTAGTGAGCAGAGCTGGGTGAACAGTACGCGTACCGCGTTGG